>JAQZBX010003624.1:0-64374 GCA_029593785.1 Cabassous unicinctus | reverse complement strand
AAAAAAAAAAAAATGTAGGTTTATTCTGGTAGCACAAGGGAGCTATGAAGATTTCAATTTCTTCTCTCATGAGCTTATAATCAAGTGTTCTGCAAAAACAAATTATTTTTATATTATTTCTATGAGAAAAAGAAAGCTTGTATAGGATTGTTCATTGCTAAACATTCTTGGCAAGAAGTTAAATGATCACTTTTAGTTACCGGTACTGTAGTATCATAAAGAGTTTTATTTAAGCAAACTTTTTGTAGTGATATTTATAGTAAGGGATTTTTACAACATTCAAAAGGTGCTTTCATATTAGTAAAAGAGCTGAGTCTCAATAGCACTGATTTAACAGCTGATGGGCCAACTATGAATTTAGCCTTGAATTTGCTACATGAAATGAGTTAGGAATCACAGGAAATGAGGGAGGTGCTTTTGTTGAAGCTGAATATAATCTCCATGCTATGTCCAGGTTTTACAGGTTTACAAGAAAAGAGATATTTTAAAATGTGATAATAAAATTAAAAGATGGAATCTGTGGAATAAACTGACATTCAAACATTATATTGCTAGCTCACATTTGCAAAAACTAAATAAGCATGTTTATTATATCCAAATGCCAAGAATATTTTTGCATTATTAGTGTCTTACTCCAATAGAAACACAAAGTTTCTCTCCTTGCCAGTTGGTTGAGGCCTGGAGAGTACCATAAGTTTTTGCTACACTGCCCATACTATTTTCTCTTCCTCCATTTGGATAGGTAAAGTTGATGAGAACCTGGTTCATTGGTTGGCATTTCTCTATGATACAGGTCACTGTTTATATTTGCCATGTGCTCTTGTTTTTTCAAATCTTCTGGGACTTGACAATTTTCAGAGATAGCAGCCTTGGGTTTCCAGTCTCCAGGTAGGAAAACTTTCTGAGCAAGCCAACCTCCTGGGCAGATGGCATCTAGATGAGTTATGGGGTCAAGGACTGCTTTCCAGCTTTTCTACCTACAGCTTCAATATAACATCCATATCAAGATTATCTCTAGTGAACATTTTGACATATTAATTAACATGTGCATATATTGATTCTTGCTCTAGCTCAATGTGTATGGAAAGAAAACAGGCATTTTTCTTTTCAATACACAGTTGTCATTAAGACTCCTTCTGTTAACTCATGTTGTAAGTTAGAAAGCCTAATCATTGTGAGATTTGACAAAGAGCAGTCAATATGCTTGTTCTCCTGTGTGGTCTGAAGTCAAATAAATGGTGTTCTAACAAATTAATACCCATCAGACGCGGGAATCATGTGGGTCAAGTGTTTCAGGGCTTTCATATCCCCAATGTGGAAAAGCAATGCTAGCTTTTTCATATTGGAGATAGATAAGTGAATGGAAAAGAACAGGGAGAAACATTGCGAGCTCCTTTCTTCTGGGAACACCTAATTCAAGACAATTGTGAAGGGCTATGCATGGATATTAAGGGCTGAATTCCTCAAACAGGTGCCTTTAAGCAACTGATATTGTCTGCATAACTTTACATGTATACAAGATTCTGCTTCCAAAACATCTCTTACCTGTTAGATTTTAGCCTTATAAAATACTTAGGGAATGAAGAGGGCTAATGGGGAAAAGGAGGCAAATTCTCACATAGGTTTCCTAAATGAAGTGAACAAATAAAATTATTAAAATTATCATGACATTGTCTACTCTATTAGAAAACATTTTTAAAAATTAGGTTAAGACAATAGAATAAATTGGAAATTTAACTGAAAATCAGAAAGAATTTATGACAGAAAACTCTTGATAATTAACAGCTATAAGTTATATAATTTGTTTATTTTTCACTCAATAAAACTAGAGGAATTCCCCAGTACTCTATAGGTAAAGCAGTTTTAAATCAGAAACTCATAGGGAGCAGAGTTACTTTCAATTGATCCCTTGACAAGACATTTACTCTTCAGTTAAGGGCTATTAAGGTTTTATGTAGTATTAAATTTTATTGTTCCAACATTGACATGAATTTTCAAATGTGCATAACAAAACCTGCTCCATCAAAAGCATAGCTAGGCATGTTTCTCATTTTAATGTAAGATTAGTAATAACTCAGTTTTCTCATTAAGCTTTCACAATTAGGAAGTAATTGATTTTCAAACCAAATATCAAATAAGAAACATTTTTAATTTCCATGAGCCCAAGTTCCATTCAGGAAAATTGGATATTGGGTATAGACTGGTAATATATATTTTTTTCTTGTGATGAAAATATTAATTTTACAGTAAACATGCTGGTAATGTGTTAAATTCAATGTCCCATGATTAGAATTTCTGTATTTCATTTAGATAAATATTAAAACATAAATTGAGTGCTTTTTACGAAGGTACATGCATATATACCTTGTTGCCATTTTTATAATAATTCTGAGATAGAATTATTTTTATCTGAAAGATGAGGAGACATGTTTTTGGAGAGATTGAGTGACTTGCCCAACATAGGCTGTCAGGGAGGTGCTGAATCTCTGTTGGAGGACCACATTTCCTGATTGCAAAGCCGTTGCTCTTGTCAACCTACCATTGTCTCATTCATAGTGATGATTCTAAAGCACGCTAATGTGCTTTCTACAATGCCAGAAGAAAAACCCCACAAAATTTACATCACTGTTTATCAGTTGTTTTTATTGTATTAACAAGAACATTCAGATCACAGGTGTTGGTAACTAAAAGTATATGGTTATAGTTCATGGAATTGACTCAATAGTTCATGGATTGCCTTTAACACCTTATTAAAATAAGGAGGTTAGACAATATGTATATCTTTTAGCTGAACTAGATTTAAAAATTATCTTCATGTATGACAATTTAAAGCTTATGTATTTCTCAAACCACGGGAATTTAAAGGACATTAGGCATCACAGGAGAATGAAGGCATTTTGTAATTGCAGTCTTCTGAAAATAATGACTGTTGACTTCTGAGTCTGCCTACAAGCCTCATCTACAGGGCACATAATTGAGTGTGAGTCTGTGGCTATTTTGCCCCCTTTCTGTCATTTTACGTGGATAGGCCATAAGTGCATGAGCAATGTTGACTTGAAGTATTTCTAAATAAATATAGATTCATTTATACTCAACCTATTTCAATAAAAGTATTTGAAATGGCTTATGAAGAAAGTCACAAAAGAGTTAATTGAAACATAAGATAAGTCACTGAAAGAACAAAAGAACCATAAATGAACTGTGAAGGCCAATTAAAATTATTGCGTAGTTCTGAATTGCCTAGCCTTCAAGAAAAGGAGAAAAAAGTTATAGGAATGCCAATATCCAAAGGAGGAATCAGTGGTAAAATATACCCCAGATCCAACATTGCTCTGTATCACTACTCTTAGAGTCTTGCAACAAGTTCATAACTGAGCAGTTATTTCCATAGATGATAAGTAAGCATAGGTCATTTGCCTGAATATGTGCTGCATCCAGGAAATATGAGAATTTATGAAGCACAAAAACAGCCTTGTTTTTCAGAAGTTCAGAAAAGATTTCTCTCATAAATTTGATCATGTCCTTTTCCAGCTTTAAGTCCATTACTGACTCTTCTTGGTGCAGAAAAAAAGACTGAAACTCCTTGGTGAGCAACCCAAGTCCTTTACGAACTTTCCTGAGAATGCCTTTTAAGCCTCAGCTCTTTCTTACTAGCCACACAGAATGCCTGCCTTTTACTCCTCACACCCCTTTCTGTTTACCATTCATATTAATGTTTTTGCAGAAGTAATGACCTCTGCTTAAAGACCCTTACCTGTTCTGCCTGCAAACCTTTGTTCTTGATTAAACAACATGTCCAATGTCTCCTCTTCTTATAGACCTCTTCCTGAATCTCCAAAAAAAAAAACAACAGTTAGTCCTTCCCTCCCAGTGTTCTCACAACTTGTAGCAGCATCAGCTCTCCTGTCTGTCTCTGATTTGATGGTGAGCTTTCCAAGAGCATTTCTGATTATCCAATATTTAGCACAAAGTCTGGCCCCCACGTTAGGCAGTCAATATTTCTTTGATAAGTAAATCAACAAAACTGAAGAGCAATTTTTCAAGAAAAACTGTTTTATTTCATGCCAAAGTCCAGCAAAAAAATTCTCAGGTGGGTATTTATATTGGGGCCATTCAGCATCATGACAAAAGTGTCATTGATGAGTTTTCATAAAATGTATGAATAGTGTTCAAATATCCTAATTTTATAAGGCTCCACTAAAAATTAAGGGAATAAGTATAAGTCAGAGCTGATGATCTTGCTGAAGACTGAGATGATGAATTTTAAGAACGTAAGTTTCCAGAGCACTGAGCAGATATAAGGCTAGATCTAAGCATATCTGCAGAAGGGGATAGATAGGAAGGCCCCTGACTTTCTCTGTGGGCTTTTGATGACTCAGTGCCAAGGTCCTTTTAGAGACTGAGGGACTTCATGACCTTAGTTCCTCATGTTACTTTTTCAGGATGAATGTTTGGTAGCTAAGCAAACAGTTTGGACCCTTCATTACAAGAAGCAGACAGCCAAATGTGTGGCCTTGACCTATCACTGCATGTACCTGACTGGGAGTGTGACTTGTAAACCCTTTCTGAGAAACGTATTAACAATCAATGGAATACTGAGATTCCATGTAAACAGTTTTGGAAAGGCTTAAAAGCAAGATTTTACTTAAGAAGTATCATCTGGTTTACCCAAGAATGAGTAATACTTATTTCAGACCCCTCAGAGTTTCATAACATTGAGCTTTGAAAGGATAATTTAACCTAGATTTTTTTTTTCCTTTTTTCAAAATCAAGCCAGCTTCTTCAGCCTTAGAGAACACATCCCAAGGACTATCTGTCTTTGAATTGCCTAGTGTGCCTGCCAGGAGAATTTAACTGCCAAATGTTTCCACAAGTACCTGAAGAAATTGGCTTGCTAAATAAAATTATTTCATATTAACTATTGAATTTAGTAAAATATCTAACAAAGGCAAAGAAAGATTCCATATTTGAACAGAATTTTGATGTTTTGTCTTGACAGAGTAAAACACCTGAACTTTAATGATAATAAAATAATATCAGAAAAAAGATACTTAATTTTCTTACACAATATGTCAAGAAGAAGGAAGTTAAGTTCATCTAAAAATAGTAACAGATAATTAAGGATTTATATTACAGATATGAGGTTGATATAATTCAGATTTATGCCATGAGAAATTATGCTTTGGTCTGCTATTGGAATATTCCTGCCTACCTTTGTTCCTGAAGTAATTTTGAAATCATACGTTGCAGAAATATCAGAGATCTATTTTAAGTTTATTTAGTTTTAACCAAATTGGATTTCTTTTCAGTGTTTCAAAGACTGTTGATCCATTAATGTTAAAGTTTTCCTGCGAGAGTCCTGCACAAGATGAAAGAAAACTATCAGTGATAAAAAAGAAATTTTTCTGAAATCCATTTACTTCTAATGGAAGACTTAAACTGGCATTTTCTTTTTAGACAAATAAATATATTAACAGAAAAGGAGTATTTTGACAGTTAGTGAATCAGTAATATGGAGGGAATTGTAGGTTGCCCTTTAAAAAGTCCTGGGCTATGTCTGATTCTGCCATTTCTTTTAAACCTTTAGCCCCACCACTCATGATCAATATACCCACTGCACCACACAAGTGCCATTATCACAAATAGCAGATAATCATTATAACTAGCTGGCACTTGTATGGCTCTACTGTAAGCACTTAACATCTATTAACTCATTTAATCTTTATAATAACCCTATGAGGTTGTCGCTGTTAATACCACTTTACAGATGAGAAAACTGGAGCACAAAGGTTAAGTGTGCCCAAATCCAGAGCTAGTTTGTGGAAGAGCTACTTTGGTACCCTGGCAATCTGGTCCAGAGTCTTCATGCTCACACATTGTGCCTGGTATAACAAGGGGTAGAGGTCCCTGTTAGACATTTGCCTTTTTATCAGTTTGTACCATGTATGCTCACCTGCACATTCATACCCCCTGTAGCAGTTTGGCATTATTTATGAATTCCAAAAACAGATATTGGATTATGTTTGTTTACTAGTCTTTTCCTCTGGGCACAATAGATTATATTGGATTCAGAGGTTTACTTGATTAAATAATGATTAAGGCATTGATTGGGCCATGTCAGTAGGACTTTGAGTCCCTGCCCCCTTGGTCGGCCCTGCACCGCGGAGAAATGAGTTTTGATGCTGGAGTTTTGAGCTGGAGCCTAGAAAGTAAGCACACAGAGGAGCAGAGCAGCTAAGCCCAGAGACCATCGAGCCCTGGGGAAGAGACAGAGCTGGTCGCCTGATAGTCTCTAGCTGGCCTTGTGGAGAGAGCAGGACAGCTGAGCCCAGAGAGAAACAAGCCCCGGAAAGAGAGGAACCCAGGAAGCCTGAACTCTTGGCAGACGTCAGGAGCCATCTTGCTCCAACACATGCCAACAGACTTTGGTGAGGGAAGTAACTTATGCTTAATGGCCTGGAAACTGTAAGTTTCTACCCCAAATAAATAACCTTTATAAAAGCCAACAGATTTCTGGTATTTTGCATCAACACCCCTCTGGCTGACTAATACACCCCCCAAAACTCATCTGCTCATTTATAATAATATTATGGTACTCCACACATATGCTTTGGAAATCCAGGCCTTTACATGCATCTAATGGTGTTTATTTAGTTTTAATTCCTTAAAATGTGTCCATATTTCATCCTCTCTATGTTTGGTTATCTAAGAGTGACACCTAGCCCCCTCTGTCCCAAAATGCCATATTTTAGTTAATGACTCCACCCTTACCTGGTCAATATATTTGTCTTTTTCCTTGAAGATGTTCTTAGAACTTTGTTTTGCTTGCAATTTTCTAAGATAGAAAATACATAATGATATGGAATAACAGGACTAAAGAGCAAAAAGAAACTGTGGAATTTTTTGTTTTCCATTTTTTATTCAAGAATCACCTGAATAATTTATTGTTGTTCTCTAATATTTTCAGCTATATACCTTATTTCAGCAGTTAACTGCTCAAGATACCACAAGGTAAATAAGATAGATGTGTTTCCTTGTTTCATTTACGTTAGCTATTGTTTGGAAGAAAACCATGCCTCTCATTCTTTACTTACAAAATAAAAAATCCAATAATTTATTTCTAAATCCCCAAGCAATGGAATTAATGATTAAATGTTAAAATAATCTAGAATTAAATTTTTTTTTTTTTTTTTGAATCTTCCAAAATAATGAGGAATAGGGTCTATCTAAACAATCCAAATAAAAAGAAGTTCTGTCAATGTCAATCTGTTATTTTAACAAACTTAATAAGCAAATTGGAGCTCTGCACAGTTAACGTAATCAATGTTGTGCAATCAATAATGAAAACAGCCCAAATACTGACTAAACCACGCCATGGCCAATTTAGTCCCATCATCTTGACACAATCACATTGGCTTTCTAAAACAGTTTTCTTCCTGATGGATGCTCTGAGAAAGTAAAATAATCCATTTAAGGCTCTGTAGTTACAATTCACCTCACTCCGCCTTTGACTGAAAAATATTTATGTATCTTCGACTAAATCAGTCCTAGTAGAAACTCACTTCCTAAAACATAACAAACTTGAGCTAATCGATATAATTAACTTACCATTATTGCCCTTTTTGATATATACAGTGAATATGTTTTAACAACCTTTGGTATTTAATTGGCACAACAACTATGCCCTCTCTACAAAAATCATTTTCTGAGACATGCACATTTTTGAATGTATGATTAAATCTTTTAAAATCAGGGTATTTGGTTAGCAATGCAAAATAAAATCACTCAATACAAAATTCAAGCTTTTCTTTACACTGCAAAAATGTATAAGTGCATGACTGCCAGCTTAAATGTGACTTCATATTTTTATTACGGACATTTTGTGGTCCCTAGAGTAAATGTAAATGTGTTGTTCCTAGGAACTTGTCAAACAGCAATCAGATAAGTACCATGAAAAGCAAGAAAATTGGAGAAGCTCAGAATTAGTGAAATTTGCAAATGACCTATTACAGAAAAAAGTCCTAGAGAAATTATTACAATTATTTAACATAAATATAAAAAATGTGGAATAGGAGAGGGAAGAATGGGTGTAACATGGGGGTATTTTCAGAACACTGGAATTGTCCTGCATGACACTGCAATGACAGATACAGGTCATTATATATATTTGTCATAATCTATAAAATTGTGCCGGGCAGAGTGTAAACTATAATGTAAACTATAGTCCATGGTTAATAGCAATGCTTTAATATGTGCTCATCAATTGTAACAAATGTACCACACTAATGAAAGATGTTGTTAATGTGGGAAAGTGTGGGAAGGAGAGTGGTTGGGGCATAAGGGAATCCCCTATAACTTTTATGTAACATTTATATAAGCTAAAGCTTTTTTAAAAATAAAATAATAAATAAATTAAAATTTTTTTTTAAATTTGGAATAGAGGTAACATTTCACTTATATTATAAATGAAGTGACCATTTGAAGTATATGTATTTTTTGGCATGATTTTTAGTACCTTAAACTTTTTCAACATTTATAACCTTGAAATAATTAGTATGATGGTCATTGTGGACTGCCTCCCAATTCCCCTTCAGGAATGAAAACTAGATTGCCTACAGAAAGTCCTCAACCATCAGCTTCCTATAGGGATCAGCCAGTGGAAGAAAGTTGCTTCAGCGAAGGTCAGGTCTCAGTTCTGGAACAATCCTCATTCAAAGAAAGGCTGAGCTCAGGTTATAGGAACCCAATCCTCTGGCCCACCTGGCTAAAATTCTGAAGAGTTATCCCAGTTCATAGGTTCAGCTGAAGCTACCATTGAGACACATCACAGTTCAGCTTTTTTCCATTGCTCATTCCTGCTTCCCTTCCGCAGGCATTGATCCCACAGAAACTCCCTAATAAACCTCCTGCACAATAATCACCGTCTCAGAATTTGCTTCCTAGGGAACCCCACCTGTGGCAGATAAAATATTAAGGCCTTAACACTTTAGTAAAATAAATGCTTTCCTAATTTTTTATCTATATAATGTATTTTAGAGATGGTCTAAGGCTTATAACATTAATACTGTTGTTAGGAATAGCAATATTATTGGTATAAGAGCATGCCAAATATATTGAAACAGCTCAAAAAAATAACATGTTCAAAATGATGATGTGGTAAAAATACTAGATAATATTTCTGCTTTTCCATCATTTTATCCTTATTCCTAGACCTCTTCCATATTCTTTGCTTTCATGTATGACCTATCATCTTATTTAACAGCTCCAACTGTAGGTTGCAGTCAATGGAATTCTTATACTTGTAGTAGAAAGGTAGTCTATTGTATTCTCATTATTAACTGTTCAGTTACCATGAGGGCAGTGGATTATTTGATGTGTGTGTTTTATATCTTATCTTATTCATAACATCTCCTGATAAACATTAAAAATAAAAATATCCTCAACAGTTGAGAACCTTACATGTCCATTGTTTAAGTACAACTAGGTACCATATATCTTTAACCTGCATTAGAATTAATGTATAGGAAGTGGGTGTGGCTCAATGGATAGAGCTTCCGTTTACCATATGGGAGGCCCCGGGTTCGCTTCCCGAGGCCTCCTTGTAAGGGCAGGCCAGCCGGCGCAGCACGGTGGGCTGATGCAGCAGGACCTCACAGCAAGGGGGAGATAAGCAGACACGGAAAAAACTCACAGCA
Organism: Cabassous unicinctus; assembly: GCA_029593785.1. Lineage (NCBI taxonomy): Eukaryota > Metazoa > Chordata > Mammalia > Cingulata > Chlamyphoridae > Cabassous > Cabassous unicinctus. The sequence goes on along the minus strand of JAQZBX010003624.1, from coordinate 54,679 downwards.
AATGGACACAGTGAGCACAAGCAGCAAGGGGGGGATAAATAAATAAATAAATAAATCTTTTAAAAAAAAAAAAAGAATTAATGTATAATATATATTTTAATTAAAGACTCTTTATAAAAAGATTATTCAATCACAATATCTATGTGGCTAATATATAGGTCAACATGCCTGATATAATCCCTCTCCCTAAAGAAACAGGCTCAAGGTCACTGCATGAACAGAATTGCACTTTGAATTCACAGCCAGCAATGCCGTTTTCTTTTGCTGACCTGAGTAAGATGATGGTGAGTACTTGAACTAAAAGATGTGCTGGGTTGAAGCTAGAGTGGCCCCCCTTTAAGAGGGGAGGCAGGTGGAAGCCAAGGAGCAGAGGATAACAAGATGAGATACTAAGTCAATCAGCTGCCAGGGCCAGAAATGATAGTCAAGGGTCTCTTTCTGTTGAGGTCTTTGGGACCACTCATATTTCCTTTCTACTTGATGGCTGAATTTTACTGATAAAACATTCCAGCCAAATATTAAATGCCAAAAATATATGGGATTGGGTTATTACTTTTAAATAATATAATCTAATTCCCTGCTCATCCAAATTGCTAAATGTTGCAGTTTCAAAAGAAGGATTTGACAGCTTTCAACAGTCTATCTTCCTCTGAGTCCTCCAGAGATTCAACTTTGAATACTATTTTATATTCTATTGATTTTATCATCTCACATCAACCTTTGAAAGAACTATTGGATGTGGTTATTTTCACATTTATTTTCATCTATTGTAAATATTTTAAAAATAGTAAAAATGGAATTGACCCATTGGCTAAAAAACATGCAATTAAATAAAGTTAATACAATTTTGTGTGACAATTTATTATATATTGTAATTAGATAAAATTTAAGAAAATCCATACACTGTGTCTCTACATATGGGAAGTACTGAAAAAACAATTGAATGATTAAATTGTTGAATTTAGATCATTCATATCCTGGATAAATCGACAAATATATTTTCATCATAACAAATTATTTGACTGAATGTGACCTATCTCCTAATCAAACTGCAAACTTCATAGTCAAACTGCAAAAATAGCTCATTATCTAATTGCCTCAGTAGCTGGAATTTGTTCATCTTATTAACCCCTTACAACTTAATGTCATTTAGAAAAAGGAGGACTTTGGAGTTTGAAGACAATGGCATCTTGATGAGGAAGAAGATACTAAAGAACCATGAGACTCTGAGGACAGGGAGACACAGTTAAGTACAAAGGCAGAAACCGCAAGCCACATAGAAGACAAAAAACTGCTGAAAGAAGTGATCAGAGTATTCTGGCTTGTCTCAAAAAAGAAGTGACAGGGAGGCTGGGAGCCCCTTGTTAAACTGTGTGCAGTTCCGTTGTTACAGTGCAATGCCCTTTGTGGGGTTGTGTGTGTATGAACACACGTGTTTGTCTGAATTCTTTCTGTAGAGTTTTTCTCTGGGTCCAGTACCCCCATCCTTGTGCCCACCCTGCCTGAGTTCTCTCCACTGCAACTGCCATTTCTGCCATGGAGATCTGGGACTTTGCACATGTCAGTGCTGGGGAGGTGCTCCTGTTAGAGCTTCCACAATGCGGCTCCTCCTTTCTCTACCCAATCACTACTGCTCTCCCCAAAGCACCATTATTTATTTGTACTCTGCCTGCCTGTACTAATACTCGGGCAACATAGTAAATGGTTCTCAAGAGCTTACCTGTGTGGACTTGGTCTGTGGCAAGTCATACGTGGACATGTCTTGTTTTTAAAATATAAATATATTGTTAAAAATAAATTAAAATGTGTATACTTACATTTCAAAAAAAAAAAAAAAGAAAATAGAATAAAGCCAGAATAATACAAAAGTCCAACAGTTTCAGTCCTGAATTGATGTACTACAGTCAGTCACATTGCATGACATGGCAACTGAGAATCCAGGAATGGGTTAAAAACAAAATGAGGCACAGACAACCATCATTCACAGGTTTGGAAGTTATTAGGTCTAGGCAGATGCTCAGTGCAAGACCTGGGCAAGGCTCACAGACCTCTGATCAAGGGCTGGCTCATAGTTCCTGGCAGAGCTCTTGTTTATTGTTCAATGGAGCTAGTTAGAACTAAGAAGGGCAATCTACCATGAATTAGGAAGTATGGCTGGCACCCAGTAAAGACAAACTGGAGACAGACAATGAGAATTAAGCCTGGAGTTAGGAATCAGCAGTGGATTCAGCTGTAATAGACCAAGATAGAAGGGAGATGAATGAAGAAAGTTTTCATCCACATTGACTGTACGTAGGTTTTTGAAAGTGGTGACAGGTACATAGGTAACCAATGTATATAGTTTGTTTGGAGAATCTTCATCCTCATTGCATTTTTGGACAATGTGGATGAAAACTAACTGCTGATTATCAAATAAAATTATAAAATAACAACAACAAAAGAACATGTATTTTAAATTTGTGTATCTGTTCCCATAAATCCCAGACTAGGAATTATTATTTCTGAAAACAAACAAAACACCCTCAGCAGTCACTGTTCTACATTCCCACTTCCGAATTTTTGTCCAGGTTGGCATCACCGTATGCCTGGATTAATGCTACAGCTTCCAAGTTGGTCTGTCTGCCTATCCATCATACCTTCTCACTGAGAGATTTTTACATACATATCCTTTCATTATCTCACTTCTATGCCTAAAGTTTTCAGTATAGCCTATTGCTACCGTAACATTTCTACACCTATTATTCTCTTCTATGTGAATCCTTTACCCCCACCCTCCTGCAGTCTGGTCACCTCAGTCTCGTCCATGCATTTCTTGTTGCTCTGCAAACACACTATGCCCATTCCTATTTGTCATATTTTGCTGCTTGCCTGGAATGTATTTTTGTAATTTCTCAATCATTTAAAATATCTCAATTCTATCTATTCTTTTAGAGTCTGATGCCCATCTGAATTTATAAGTGTGTAAGGATAACTTCAGGAAGAGGGGTTATGCAATGCTTCTTTTAAATTGTCTCAAGCAAAGATTATAGTCGAAAGCCTTTCTTGACTAATATGTTATACTCAAGTGGAATAATTTCTTATAGTGTTGTCTCCCTAGGTAAGCAATAAAATTTTTGAGGGCAGACATTATCTTATACTTTCAAAATGCCTATCCTTACCCCAGATACAATGTCTGGCAAATAGTAGTAGGTCTTCAATACTACTAATGAACCAATATTTGAGGCTTCCCTCAGAATTTAGTAGAAGTGCTATGAACTATAAAGTTATAATTATTTTGCATAATAAAAAAACATTTCCTTAGTTCATTATTTCTTTAACATGGTATAAATCCTTTGGAATATACAACAAATACAAGATTCCTAAATTATGGGGACAAGTTTATAATTCTTAAAATAGAGAATCCAATCCAAGACAAAAATGTATGCATGCCTGGTTTAGGGAACTGAATAAGAATTTGAAATTAATAGCCAGGTGACATAATTTTAAAAGAAAATGATTAGCAGCCACAAATACTGAAAATGTGTTTGACTTTATGAAAGCTTATAATTATAGCATTGAACATTATGGTTCCTCTGAAAATGGCAAAAAAAGAGCAATCAAAATCCAATGTGGTTCTTGAATGATTTCTTAACGATAAATCACAAAAGGAAATAAATAATAGACGGCAAAATAGGAGGGAAAAACAAGCAATACTAATTTAAGAAAGAGAGAGATCTACTTAAAATTCACATCAGCCATAAAAGCATGAAACAGTGACAATAATAAATATAAATGATTTTGATAAAGAAGACATTATTCATGCCATCAATAGGATGAGGAAAAGAAAATTAATTTAGAGCCTTTGTGCCTTCACAATTAATTACTAGGTGTGCAATAAAAACAACAAGCACACAACTGTAATAATGTAGTTGCCATTGATGGAAAGCTTTTATGCCTAGGCTTTGTGCTAAGCACATTATATGTACTAGCTCCTTTATGTCATTAACAACCTGTTTAGGTTCATAATGCTATTATTCTTATTTTACAAACCAGGCAACCGAGGCTTCAAGAGGTTGCCTAACTTACCTAAAGTTACACAGGATGTGATAGGAGAGGAACTTGAACTCAGCACCTCAGACTACACAAATAGAACCATAATTCACATTAGCTGGAAAGAGCCAGTCACCTGCAGATGACTGAGTAAAAGGCCATGGAAGCAAGGTGGCTTTTTTGGATTTTCATGACTAAAACTATAATCCATTTCTCCTAATATATTTTATATAAAGCAGTTAATTCCCATGCTACTACTTTTTCAATATTAAAAAATAATAATTTCTTACTAAATTTCAGTAAATTCTGAATATTCCATGGTACAGGTTAAGGAAACAAAGAATTAATCCAAAATTCACACACTGTTTAAACATATGTTTTCTTAACTTGTAAATACTGTATCAGAAGAGCCCATATTTTATTCACCTTTGCATTCCCCAGTGTCTTGATTAAAATGAATGTTGAATGAATGAGTGAATGAATTCATCGTAAATAATGCTACCTCTTCTAAAAGAAAAAAAATTTAATTAGTATAACCCACTTTTGAAAGTACCATACTTTTATATGTATTTTTCATGTTGATAAATTTGCAAAATAGTGTTTGAAGGGAAAAAAATTGATATCTTCTAAAACTCAGAAAATATATTATTAAATCTTCCACAGGAAATTTAATTAAGTTAATTGAAATGGTAGATGTATTTAGAAGTAAGTGTTTGTTAATTAAAACTAGGGTATCATCAATGATTCATGACAGGTAATATTAAAAGAAAAAAATGCAAATAGCAATAACAAAGGGATAGTTAAAGAAAAGAAATTGTTTAATGCCTGACTTTCTTCTTGTCTTGTCTACATTGCTCACTTCAATTTGTGCAACTTGACTTGAACCATTATACTGCTTATCTCCCCAACTGTTAGCCATTGTGCTGTTCTTTAAAGCAAAGAAAAGAATGTTAAAGCCACCAAGCATAGCAGACATCTAGTTTACTCAAATTGCCACTGATTTTAATTTTTTTTTTCTGTTGGTAGGATTCATTTAAGAGTTCTTCTGACCTGGAATTCTCTTTAGCCTCTATTTTGATCTAAGTCATTTTGTATTCTTAAAGGTCTAGTTCAAGCTCAATTCTTCTATGAGGACTTTCCTGGCTAAGAACACATAGGTGATTCTAAATTGTCATGCTCTAAGCTCCAGTCGAAATCCTCACCAAAATGTGGCTTTAGGCTATGCAAGCAGAAAGAATATATAGAAGAAGCTAGTGTAGAGCTGGAACCACAAGAAGTTACTGAGATGTCATCTCATCTGGGACCCCGGCTCCATAAACTTTTATACTCCCACCTACACATCTCATCACACACGACCATTTCTAGAACATGCAGAAACAAAGAGAATTCCTGGACAATCAGCTATTTATTATCTCAGTATTAAAATGATATAAAAATTTGCTCAGTCTATTGAGGACTGAGTAGCTGGCTACTGAGTGCTATCTTACTTATGACAATAATTTAGGAGCATGCTACATAATTACATAAGGATCACCTAGTTTTTAAATAATAACAGCATAATCAGCATTGGTACCTAAGAAACTGACATATTTGCCTAAATTAATCTTCTATCCCCAGTTAATATCTACAAAGAGGCATTGGAAACAAAGTAGTTTGTGCCTTCTTTCTGGAATCACCTTCTGCACAACACATGTAGCCCATCAGAATCAGGATACTGGGGAAGTCCACAGCTGGATAATGTTCTTCATACATTAATCATATTTGATACTTTTAACTCTTCTGTGAGAAAACTGTTCATTTTGAGGTTTGGAAAACAGGCACACAGAAGCCAAAGAATATGACATTTAAGAGGTATAGAATACAACCAAGATTTTAGACCACATTTCCCAAATTTTAAAAGTATTGTTTTTTTCTAATGTGCATTACATAATGTAGAACTAGAAATAAGAAAATATTAAAGTGCACACAGAACCAAGCCATAGTCAGAGACAGATTCATCCATTCATTCATTCAACTAATATCTATTTATTTGAGTTCCATTAAGTGCTACGTGTGGGAGAAAGAATTAAATATCAGGAGCTCATATTATGGCAGAAACAAAGAGCAGAGAGGTAAACAAGAAATTACACAACTATGTAGTACATAGTATAGGAAAGATCAACAGAGTTCTGGGAGTAGTACATTTTGACTGGGGAATCAGGAAAGATGTTTTGAGAGTATAGGTGGTAAGAGTCTGAGAATATAACTAAGTACTTTGGAAATATATTTATAGAAAATAATGAACTCACTAGGCTTTTAATCAAGTGAGTGGCATGATCAGAATTTCAAAAGAAAGAGAAAGAAATATAACCAACTGTTTTGTGGAGAACTGCTGGAGGACGGATGGACCGGGAAATCAATACCCAGAGACCCAGGTGAGAGGCAATTTCCTTCCTTCAAGGGGAATAAGACATTGAGAACAGAATGGACAGAAACATATTCAATTCGTAAGTTGAATTATGTACACATAATGTGAGAAATAATCTTTGTTACATGTCAGTTTTCCTAGCACCACATGAATGAGAAAACTATGTCTCCACTATCTTCCAGTGACGATTCTACTGCCCTCGTGCCTTACAAAATAAGCTGAAGCAATACCTTCCCTCAGCACCAGGGGGTGGCAAGAGAAGTGGATTCCTTGGCACCCGTGGACTTCCCCAATATCTTGGTTCTGATGGGCTACATGTGTTGTGCAGAAGGTGATTTCGGAAAGAAGGCACAACTACTTTGTTTCCAATGCCTCTGGACAGATATTAACTGGGGAGACATATGAAAGTTAATTGGAGGGAGTAAGGGACCTGGTGTGACCTTGACTCTGGTCTCAGTAGTAAGTTCTAATTGAGAGGAAGATAGAATGCAATGGCATAAAGGACTTGGCATCACAAATAATTTTCCAAATAGGAGCAGAAAACTTGGGATGTTGAAAGGGGCATATTGATATGGAAAAACTTCAAGAGGTCAGAAAAGATTCTGAAAGTTTATATGTGTACAAGGCACCTAATAAAATTTCCTTTTAACAGAGTGTTGTTCCTTCTCACCAAATAGTCTGCATTTTCATTATAAAATAGCTTCTTTTTAGTTTTTGCACTTTACTTTCTTGCAATTTTGTCAATAGTTTATCTTTTGCTTGTCCTTATTTATAGCACTGCTTCTCTTCTCAAGCTGTGAACAGGTTTTCCCATTTTTATGGGCTTCTGCAAAGTCTCTCTAGTCTAGAATATTTCTTACATTTAATTATATTAATCTGCAACTCTGCTGTTTGGTTTTTATACTCTTTCTTGTTTAGAGTCATACTTGCTGCAGTTTGGTACTTTATTAGGTATTTGTTATTAAGCAATAAAACTTTCTGAATCACAAATAAATACCAGAAAGAAACACCTCTCCCCATTTCATTCTCAATGTTCCAACTAGTCCTCTAATGTATATGAACTTGTATGGAAAAATATTTTCCTAATAGGAAATTCAACTTAAGAATGCCTCAAGGTGCTCTATTCAGTCTACTAACATTTTCTGTTGGATCTCCTTCCAATGCCTTTTTAATTTGCTTGTGTTTTGACATTACCAGAAGGAGAGGAAGTTCTGTACCATTTCATAATTTTATCTTCAACCACTACAATTATGCCAGAAGCAGAGCAGGAATTCAGTAAAAATTTAGCTTGACACAATTCAGTTCTTCCATTTTGCGCCCCTCCCCTGCCTGCTATGTGCAGACATACTGATTTATGTACCTTTTTCCAGATCACTTGTCCCTACCTCTCATCACTGTACCCATCTGAGGAATCCCCATTCCACCTTTAAGCCTCCAGCACTGTCTATGAAATAATTCCTTGGGTATAGATAACTGCTATTATACATACATGTGGCATCTTACACAGTCTTCCAGATAATAATAAATTTAAGACTAAAACTCATTGTCTGCGTCATGACTAAATTCTAGGATCTTTAAGTAGGATGGTGTTTTAGTTTGCTAAGGCATGCTAAGGCAATATATCAGAATTTTATGATGGGAATTTATTAGGTTGAAAGTTTACATTTCTGAGGTGTGAGAGTGTCCAATTCAAGGCATCATCAGGAGATGCTGTCTCATTGAAGTTCGGCTGCTGGCAATCCTGGATTCCTTCCATGTGGTGAAACAAAATGGCGGCTCTCAGGTCTGGGTCTCTGCTCCAGGCTTCTATTCCAGGCTCACTTTCTCCTCAGACTCAGCTGCAGATGATCAGGCTCATCTCTCACCTCTTCTCTGGGCCTCCCCTCTTTCAGCCTCTTGGGGGCCTCTTTGCTGACTTTTTCTGTGTGCTTCTGCTTGTAGTCCTCGGTCTATAAAGGACTCCAGCAAGAGTAATAGAATCCATCCTGAGTCCTGCAATCTAATAACAGGCCTTTACCTGAAGTGATCTAATCAAAGTGATCTAATGAAAAGATCCCTTAGCTGAATCAAACCAAAAGGTCCCACATACAATAGGTTTACATGCACTGGAATTAGTTAGCTTAAGAATATAATCAATTAGTTTAAGAACTCAAACCAGCACAGGTGGCAAAAGAATTTATCACACAAACCATGGCTCTCTTGTTCAAGACAACGTTGAACAGAAAAAGACACAGACAGGCATGAACCAGAACAAAGGTTACCCATCTGTAAGCAAACGGGCCAGATTTTCAGCTTGTGTTCTACAGGCTTTCAAAAAATGACTATGAGATGAAGGGTTCAATAAGTAGATGTGAGTATTTAACAACACTCCTTGAAGAAATCAAAGGATTTAGAGAATGTACATACGAGTTTTAGGCATTGCTCTTACTAAATTTATGAAATTGTAGCAACTGCTTCATCTTTTACATCCTCCATTTTCTCATCTCTGATACAAATCTTATATTACTAAAACATTGATGTGAGAATTAATAAAAATATGGGTTGTATGTATAATAAAAAAAGGAGTACAAAAGTATGTCAAGAGTCCTCAGATTTCAACTTCAGGTGTTGCTTCTCTTCTCTTGGCTGTGATATTCTAACATATAAAATGAAGGTGCTGTGCGTTCTAGGTCTGAATTGCCTTATATGGGTTAATATTTGTAAATTATTTAGAACAGGGGTTAACATGTGTTTTAAAATGCTTGTTTTGTGAGCCAGTACTAATAGTAAATGTTGGCTAACTTTTACAAGAAACCTGCAGCACAGAATCAACTTCCTGTTATAGCTTCTTGAAGTTTAAGGATGTAAGCTCTGTTTACAAATTCTGTCTTTGAAATACTAGATATATTATCTCTGGCAACATATTTAAGCTCTGTCTTTGTCTCTCTTCATCTGTAAAGAGAAGATAATCATACCTACCTAATGGGTTGTTTAGGAATAAGATTAGTCATTATATGTGAAGTCTGCCCAAAAGTGTTTCGGCAAAACTGGTACTTAGAAGTCTTAATAAATACTTGTTATTAGCTATTATTTGCATAGACATTTAAATTAAAAGTAAAAGTATTTTAATTTAATTCTGTAGAATAATTCATAATATTTTTGAAAAATTGGAAAAAGCATGTTAGGGTTGAAGTTTGTTTTATTCCCAAGAAGATAATAATTGCAACAAATCTAATCTCTGTCAGGTAAATATATATTCTGGATTATAATATTTTTCCAGAATAACATATTTTGATAGCATTTTCTATGTTCTGTATTGAAGAGTTACTTGGAATGTTGTGTTTTACTTTGTCAGTTTTCATTTAAGGAAAACAAAAACTTTATGTGCAAACATAATTGTCTTTCTGAAATTATATTAAATTCTTAAATTGCTTTGTGAGTTTGTGGCTATAGTTGATTTTAAATAAAGACATAGATACCATAAAAAGCATCTTTACATTTGATAATATTCTGACCAGCATTATCATCTACCGCACCCCACAAATCAGTTAATTTTAGTCAGTTCAACTTAACAAATAATTAGTTCAATGGGAAAGAAATCACTGGATTTCTGTAGACTTAATACAAAATTTAAATCGATTTTTCTCTTGGTTTTGGTGTCTCTTTCATTGATACTGTTTAAAAGAGCACTGTTTTTAATAGATCCACCACATATTAAGCATGACTAAACAAAAAATCAAGAGTCCTGTTGCTTTTTCAAAATTTATAAATCTTTCATCTGCCTAGTGACTTCATTTCTAGTAATACTACATGCTTTATTGTACTGTGTTGAATTTTTAAAAGGCCTCATATTAATATTCCTTCTAATCTTATGACTTGAAGCATCCACATCTTGATTTGAATGCTAGAAAGATATACATACCACACAGCAAAAGTTTTTGTCATCATCAATCATAAAGCAGTTAAAAGCATAAATATCTGGATTCAGAATTATAGGAATTTGCCTTTTTATCTATAAGAAAAATCACTTTCAATATAGATTGTAAAATATTGATATGTGTGGTAAATTTAGGCAGTTAGATATTACCTCCTCTCCTTTAATCACTATAGCATTTTTCAAAATGATTTAGCCACTGAAAGAAACTATTTTATTTGACATATATTTTACTTGTGGAAAACTTATAAAGCACTTGGCACTGTGTTTGGCACATAGTACATACTCACCATATATTAACTTTAGACTCTTTTCCTTTACAGTCTTAAGTGTATTTCATTGTTATTTTTGGCAATAGTCTTCTTCTCTTTCTCGTTTTCTTCTTCCTCCTCTTCCTCCTCCACCTCCCCCTTCCTCTCTTCCTGCTTCTTCTTCTAATTAGTTCCTCAGAAATATGAGTCGAATACAATTTTTAGATAGATTTGATGCCCCACACCCACCCAGCGTTGACAGGCAATTACACTAATAAAAGAAACCGCTCTAGGCTGCCCTGTAACTTCTAGCATCAAACGCTATCAAATTCCTCTCCTAATGCCTCATATCTGGATTCTCTTCTTTGGATTTTTATTTGACTTCTTATGTATGACTTTTTAATTATAGTGCTATAGCCTTGTTAGTTTCTGTAGCACTATGTACTCAAGCTCACTTATCCTGGCCAGACGCCCAAAATTGCAGTTTAGCCTGGACCACAGATGCCCACTTTAATGTGAAGAAAGGATGGTTAGTTTTCACTTTTTAATTTCAGTTCGTGCTATACAGGGACAGGGATTTTTAATGAAAAAATAATTCTAAAAATTAATAAAATTTCCCAAAAATTAAATTAGTCCTGACATTAATAGCCTTGCTGGACGACCTTCCTAGTGTGCTAGAGTTGCTGTCATTGTGTTATTCATTACAGAGATTTCTTCATGAACTGTGTGTACTCCAAAGATTAATCATGAATAAAAGAAGGAAACAGTCTGTCTAAGGAAAAACACAATGTGTAACCAGATGTATATAATCATTTTTTTTTTTCAGCTAAAGACAGGATTTATTTTTTTATTTTTATTTTTATTTTTAAAAGATACTTAGATTACATAAATGTTACACAGAAAATATAGGGATTCCCATACACCCCACCTCCTACACCTCCCACAACCTCCCACATAAACATCCTTCATTAGTGTGGCACATTCATTGCAATTGATAAACACATCCTGGGGCTTTGCCATTAAACATGGACCATAGTTCACATTGTAGACCACACTCTCTCCCACACAGTTCTGCATGTTATATGATGATATAAAAAGGCTTATGTCTGTCACTGCAATGTCACTCAGGACATTCCAAGTCCCAAAAAAGCCCCCATATTACAACTGCTTTTCCCTCTCCCTGTCCCCAGAGCCTCCAGTGGCCACTGGCTCCACATCAGTGTTGTAATTTCTTCCATTGCTTGAATCACAATATGTCTATAGTAGAATACAAGTAAGTCCACTCTAGCCCATAGCTCTTCCCCCTATTTTGAGAAGTCTGGGATGGTGATGTCCACTCCACCTCCAATTGAGAGGGGGCTTATATCTCATGGGGAAGATGGATGGGATTATCCTGCCTGCAGCTGCAGACTCTCTCCCTTCCCTGGGACAGCCGTTGTCCATCATCATCTCCCTGCCAATTGTCCTGGGTGAGTCCAATGAGCTATAGAATAGGAGTTGCTGCTCCACCGAGGTTCTGGGCCCAGCTGGCACATGGACAGCCCAAAGACTCAAGTCTCTGGATGTACACCTAAAAACTCCAGCACCAAGTACAGTTTTGAATAGAGGGGACAGATGAGCCATGTGCAGAGAAGACATAGTTGAGTCCAACTCTGTCACTCTCAGGAGCACAAACTCCAAAGTATGGCCTAATTGGCAAGGCACCAAAATCCGGAGCTATCCGCCCTGATGTAGGACCTGGGTGTCTCCAGAGCCTTCAAAAGCCCCACTATTTGGGGTGATATCCACTTTGGAATTCTATGAGATCCTACTGAGATGTGCATAAGAGTTACCTCTGGGATGACCTCCTGACTCATTTTGAAGTCTCTTAGCCATATGAACTCATTTGTCTTTACCTTTTCCCCCTTTTATTCAAGGTCTTTTTCCAGTCACATTGCCGGTTGGCACTTGATAGCAATCCCCTTTATCTTTTCTCTATTTCTATATGTTTTCAAGTTAAGGATAAGCAGTCTACAAAGTAACAAACATTCTGACAGTAATAGAGTGTTTGACTGTTTCACAATATCAAATGGTGCCTCTCTTTCTCTCTCTCTCTCAAGTCTTGCTTCAAAAACTTTTATTTCTACCTAAAAACAAAAAGGACTTCCAATTAAGCATCTTTTAGTTATTTTTTAGTGAATCTATGTAGACCAGATCATACACAAATGTTGAATGACTCTCTTTTAAGGATTCAGAGACTAGAAAACCTTATGTTTGCATTATTTTTATTTGTACTGTGGTAAATTGAATCACATGCCCAAATTTACACACTCTTAATCTTAATCTGCACCTCTATGGATGTGAACCCACTGTATAGGGACCTCTTGAAGATGTTATTTTTAGTTAAGTGTGGTCAACTGAAGCAGGGTGGCCTGCTGCAGTGCTTTATAAGCAGAAGAAATTAAGATATAGAGAAATTCACGGGGGATGAGCCAGAAACCAGAAGTTAATGTAACCCAAGAGGAAAAAAGAAGACGTCATCGCCATATGACTTGAAGCAGCTATACAAGCCAAGGACCCCATGAACCTCCAGCAACCAATACCAGAAGGTTAAAGACTTTGGGGAGAAAGATTGCCTTGCCGATGCTTCAATTTTGGATTCCTCCTAAACCTCAAAATTGTGAGCCAATAAATTCTTAATGTTTAAGCCAGTGCATTAAGTGGTATTTGTCATAGCAGCCTGGAAACTAAGATATGTACTAAGTGAATCATGGACTGGGAATGATGGCAGAATAGAAACCTTAAACCAAGTATTGTGAAATTCCTAACTAGACTGATTACCCCACCTAAGTAAATTATTATAGAGACCCATATTCTATAGAATAGAACCTAAAGAAGGATAAATTAGTGTAAACTGCAACAGAATAGTTGTAGACAACGTTAAGAGTGGAAACTTGGTCATCTCTTTGCCTAGTTTTCTTTCTTACAAGCCTCCCAGCATTCATTAGGCCTGGATGATTCATGTGAAGGCAGCTGTGCACTGAATTATACAATCTTTAGGGTTCCTTGGAGACCCATGACTTTATATTATTCTAAGTAAAACTTCGGTTCATTCCAGTGCTGATCATTTGGGGTATGTGAATGGTTTTCATTAGAAATGGATTCAGGGACAGCTTCTGGTTGTATTTCATATTTTTAACATACAGGCAGACCATACATACGCCTGCTGCTCTGCTAGTGTGCAAGCAATCAATCAAGTCTAATAATTGTGCCCAGATGCCCCTGCCTATTTAGCAGTAAATGTTTAATCAATAATTTTAGTTATATAGAACATGTGGATTTGAAAACTAACAAAATGCTACCTATTTATAAAATAACATATTATCCAAAATCTCCTAAAATTTTTTGGAAATTTGTTACCATGTAATAAATTTTGTTCTCTGTTCTCTGACAAATATTGTTCTGCAAGGTACGAGATACCCCAAGACACTAGAGCATTTTGTTTCTCTCATAGTGAATACTTTTCAAAACTAGAATTTTATAAAATTGATTGTGACATGGCCTTTCACAAAGTCACTGAAATAGCTTACAGGAGCATAACATTTCACAAAACAATGCAGTCTAAATTCTAGGAATTAGGAAGGACTTAATAATTTTTTTATAAGATTCCAAAACATTGTAATCACAGAATTTTGAGAATCACTGTAACCATGTTGAGATACATTTGATCACAACAAAGGGTTATTGTAGAAATACATTTTTTAAAAGCAGCTATCATTTCTTTGAAGCAAGCATATAATTTTATTTTTTCTACCTTCTCTGAAGTTGTTCCTGAGTTTATGATTATCTTTAAATATTAATACATACTAGTTATATAATTTATAAATAATTCACAATGTATAAGTATTATTGACTCATGGATTAATGAATAGTAACAGTAGACATTGGGAATATTCTACTTCAATAAGATTTAGACTGAATAAATTCATATATATTTGCTTTTGGATTCATTGTAAAATGTTCAATCTCTCTGGGGTCCTTTATTTCAGAGGAATTAAATAATAGCCTCCTTGATTTAGTATATAAGGTATTTAATTTGGTAGTTAGCAATTTGGGAACCCAGAACTAATCTTTTGTATTCAATGGGATAATTTTCTCAGCAAAATAATTATAGAAAACTATGAAAGAGCTCCTGGATTTTTGTTAGAGCCCTGTTATCAGGACATTGAGTGGATGGCAGTGTTGGAGAGGAGAAGGGTTCAGTAAAGAGTTCTCCATTCCGCCACCTCAGTTTGAACCAAAGAAATGTAAACAATGACAAAGGAATTAGGTTCTATCTCCGTTGTCTGATGAGTGGGAAAAAAAAATCAACCCAATGCCATAGTGGCTGATGCCAATGACTCTTGCTGTGGAAATGCTTCCAATGGAAATTTCCCCCTACATCCCCACATTGACTCCAGCAAGAGAATTATCCTCAAAAAAGCAAAGCTGAGTGAAATCCTAGCTTTCTGTCACACGCTCCTCAAAACACTGCCTTTCCTTAGGTTTTCCCTCGTTCTTCCCCTCCTTCTTTCCTACAGGCCTGTTCAGGCTACTATGTAGCTACTTAATCTGCTACCTAAGATGGTCATTTACCATCTCTAACACAGTAGAGGTAGTATTCTTTTCTGGATCTCAATGCTTCCTTTCCTTTTTCTTTCTGGCCCCAACAGTTGTTTTTCTTTCATATTTCTAAATAAGTAAATTCTGTGTCTGTCAAAAGCATTCACTGTTCAAAGAAATCTTTACTCCTTCACATTTTTGTCTAAAAATCACACCTGGTGGATTTCTCCCTATCAGAACATTGAACTCAGCCTGGGCTTTGATGTATTCTTGTCCTGCCTGGTCTCTCCTCCTTCCTCAGAGTTCTAACTCCATAAATATCCCTGAAGATACTGTGCATTTCCACCTTCAGTATCTTTGCAACTCACCTACTGCTTTGAAATTTTTATGGCTCTTAAACCTGAGGACGAGCCCCAGAACTTCTCCTTTGCCCTAAGAACTGGATCTAACACTGCCTATCTGGAACAAGCACTACAAATTAAAAACTAAATCTTAACTAAAGCACCCACAGAAATAATTCATCTTGTAGTTTAAAGTAGTTAATATTACACTGTACACCAATTCTTAAAAACAAAAAACACTTTGGTCATCCTCTCACCCCTAAAACCGTATCTTTGCCTCAGCCATGTATGTGGAAGGAAAACTGCGGCCACAAAATTTAAGGCCAAGTCAAGTCAGTTAAAGCCTTAAAGTGGGCCCTTTGTTGAAATTCACAAGGCCATGATTTTACTTCCTGAAACTCATTAGCAATATATATTTTTAAAATCCTGCAATGGCTAGCCTTTGGCTCTTGGACCCTTTGCTTAGGCAGTCTTGGCAGGACCCTGTACCTTTTCTTTATCAGCATAGTCTTCTTTTGCTTCAAGGCCTCTGCTTGGCCAGCATGTGGCTAAAGCACTCATGTTCTGCCTAAATCAAAAGGCACTCACTTTTACCTAAAGGGGGTGAGGCTTTCACGCTGTTCCTTTTAGATCTAGAATGAAATCCTACCTGCAAGCAGGGACATCATAAGGTTCTGTGAAGCAACACACCAGAAATCCCATTTGGTCATCACTCAAACGACCTTGCCCAAATCACAACACTCAAAAGTTAATTGACAAACACCTTGTGACCCACATTAGCCTCTACAAATCACCAAGGTCAAACTGATTTTCCCACATATTAAAATTTAATGCCCATTGCCATGGACCCTGGCTACTCCAAAAGCCTCTCCAAAATTGCAGTCTCTATATATCACTAGTATTGAACAATGCATTAGATGTTAGAGTTTAAAAAGGCACCCAAAACAGCAAACCCCTTCCCCTTGCAAATTTGAAATAAAATTTAAAAACAGACAAGTGGTAAATGTGTAATACAAAATATCACCTTTATTACTAATTAAGGTAATAGTAGGATGTGGTTTGTATCTGAGGGTGAGTTACCAAATGTTAATCCCCAGAATCAGACTTTTTCACCTGGTTACTGGCCAAAATGGACCAGAGCAATTATCTCCATACAGAAGCAGTGCCTGACCCTTCAAAACTTTGGGGGAGCAGAGAAGAAGCAGATCCCTGGGGGCCACCAGAGAGAAAGGGGAAGAAAAGAGAAGGATGATACCTTCCTTATTTCTCATTCTAAACTCACTAGTCAGATAAATGACTCCTCCTGTCCTGAGGAGAAGTAAGAGAAGAGCTACAGGAGCTATTCCCACATGAAAGAAATCAACAAGGTTAGGAAAGAAGCACTATTCAATATCCCATTATTTCCAAGGTTTTTAATATTCCTGACCTATGGTTCTCAGCCACATTAGTTGACCATAGTATTTAAATGCTTTGTGCCTTGAGGGAAGGACATCAGTATCTATCAGGGAAGTCTTCTCATTTCATAGACCTTTGCACATACTTTTTGGTAAATAAAGCTTTACTGATATACAGCTGTGCGCCCATGTTAACCTATTGCCTATGGTTTTTTCATGCTACAACAGAAGAATTTAATGCTGTGACAGAGACCCTATGGCTCATAAAGCCTAAAACATTTACTATCTGGCCCTTTACAGAAAAAGTTTGCTAACCCCTGTACTAGACAACAGGAAATATATCTTGTTCATATTCAGGTGAGCTCTAGCTGTTAACAGAGAATTGATAAATTTGTTGACTGAATAGTTCAGTGAGCCCACTTGATATTTAATGGGCGAGGTGCTTAATGTTGCCATTACTGTAACTCTCATTTCTAACTTGGCAGATATAAAAGCGCTTTGCTGAGGAATTAAGGAAGAGCTTCACTGAGGAAGTGACATATGAAAGGGAAATATAGTTTGGAATCTACAGATGGAAACTTTGTTAGCTTCTGTTTGCAACACTCACTTTTCCATCAGATGTTAGTTTCCACCAGATGCAATAGGCAAAAAAAAGGAATTTTCATAACTCTCCATGATAAGACAATGATAGCAACAACAGCAATAACAATAGTGGTAGATAACACTGATAAAACGCCACATGTCGCACATCATTATAAGCACTACACTATGCTAATTAATCCATTCTTCAAAAATTTATGAAACAGGAACTATTATCTCTATTAAACAAATGAGTAAACTGGGACACATGAGGTTAAATATTTTGCCCCTAACCATACAAATGGCTAGAAAATGACAAATCCATATTTGAAAAAGAAAAAAAAATAGATCTGCTCTTAAATATTAAATACTTGGCTGACTTACACACATATAGCAAAGTATTTTGAGGGGAATCAATATTAATTAACTGAGATAAACTAAGTAATTGATAACAAATATTTGAGTTCTCCATGTCCAGCTCAAATGAGCTACCTAGGCCAAAATATTTACCCTGTGTAAGTGACTCTTTCAGGAATGGACAGGCTAAGTCATTGAGATCAATGGGGTAGAAGTGGCTTGTCAGAAAAATATATTCTCTCTGTTTGATTGGATAAGAATTATAAAATATAACTGAGTGCTTCTGAAAGCCACTAAGTGAATTAACCTTAGGATAAAATTATGCTGTGGAAAGAGAGATTTGATTGCATGGCAGTGGGACTGAGTCAACCACACGAGGCCACTTTATCACCTTTGTCCTTCCTCTATGTGACCATATACATTCACTTATTTTTTAAATATAGTTTGAGTTGAGATACTTTTGGTGTTAACAGCTGAAAGTATCCTGACTAATACAAAATCAAATCAGGCTATTAGTTCCTTGAATGTAGAGACTAGATATTAAGCACTTTGAATATCATATTACTTTGCACAAAGTAGATATCTCATAAATGCATGTTGAGTTAAACAAAAGCATTTGATATATAGCTTAATGACCATAGGGCATGAATAGGTCTGGGTTCTTATTTTGGTTTTGAGCAAACTATTTCACCTCTTTTAATGTGTATCCTCTTTTGAAGATGAAAGATTTAAGTAGATTCTCTGAGACTGTTTCACGCCTAGCATTTTGTGATATGAGAGTGAACTGAAATTATACTAATTCCATACTAAGCTCTAAAAGAGATTTTCTTTTATTTAACTCTCAAGCCAGTCCATTTACTTACTCTTCTTTTGCTTATAATAGAAAAAATGTATAAAATTAATACTGACATGAGTTTTTGTTTGCATTCTGAATGAAGAGAGAGTTCCGTTGAGTTTTTAATGGCTTATGACATTAATAACAAACAAAACAGAACATTAAATACATTCAGAACCAAAAAAGTCATATTTAAAGAAAAATTGTCCTCCTAGAATATTAGAAATCTTTGAAATACTATGATTATGTAAACTGTGAGGATAACAGACATCAATATTATTTGTGGATATGTGATATATTCTGATTTTAATTTGAATCAGAACTTGAAAAAAAGATCAGTCTTGTGGAAAAACTAATGGCTGTAATCAATGTAACTACAAAAACAACTTGAATGAATGCATGTCTTTTGTTTAAAGCTGATGGCCAGCAAATTAAAATGTATGTTGTAGGATTTATGCAACAGCAGTAGAATAAGTGCCAGCTGAATTAACAAGTTGATTGTGTAAGCAACAAACCTCGTTTTAGCTAAACTAGGTTTGACAAATTGCATGACAATCTGCCTGGTAAATTTGAGATTTATAATGTTTACTGCTATCCACAATAATGAAACAGCAGAGAACTTCAATATCTGATATTTTAATCTGTATATTTATCTTTTCTTCTTGTTAATCAATGCTTAATTCCAGAAAATATTTTATGTTCTGTTATTCTTTCAAATACAAAGTTTGATGTAGTCATGTCAACTTTCATTGAACTATGACATTGGATAAAGATGAACTTTTACTTCTCTTTTCCCATTTTTAAGGACTAGAATTACTGTGGAGAAACCATGTTCTCAAGTCCATAACAAAGTCCACAATTGAATTGATCACAAGTTGGACTAAAAATTTGTTCACGCATCTTTTACATCAGAAAAGGTCTCCATTGGCATGATTGATGTATGATGATAGAGCTGATTAATAATGGATATATAGGTAAAAAAAATTAAGTTGATATTCCCTGTAGCACCTGGTGGCAAGCCATGAAGGGCTAAAATCCATAAGGAATATAGTTCCCAGATTTTCTGTATGAAATATTAGGTATTAAAAAAAAAAACTCAATGGGGTATTATGAGAGTTAATAGTGGCATTTAGTAGATATTGGCAAGGGTGAATGAAATAACGTTTCTATTTAGCGTTAGCATAGTTACTGCTTGTGTAGAAAACTTGCCCATGATTTCTACAATGTACATTTGTACAGCATGGCAATAGATTCATGAGACTGATTTTCACACCAGTCTGAATGTTCATTTAAGTGGGTTCATTCCAAACTACCACTTTGGCAGCAGCACATTTTCTCTATTTTAACTGCTGTTATTCAAAATAATTTCAAAACTCTATGACTCCCAGTAGTCCATTCATTCCCTTTGTGCAATATAGAAAAGTACAAAAAATATTCCTCTGTTTTATTATGCCACTGATATTTGAGAGTTGCTTGTTACTGCAGCATAATCTAGTCTGTCTGATAAATTTGACAACTAAGGGCAGAATTAGATGTCTAATGCAATGTCTATGAAACTGTGTAAACTGTTAGAACTAGTTTAATACACCTAGTTTAAAAATGCCTTAAATTCTCCCTAAAATAGGGTTGATATCATAGGCTGAGGCAATGTAAAGCTTCAAGAACAAAGCAAGCAGCCACAAATGTGGAGAAAGACAGAATTTGAAGACAAAGAGCCAGGCATTTTTATATTCAGGGAATGATATTTTTCCTACTGTGGTAGTACAAGAGTAAATTGTCCTGTGAAGCCAGCACTTAAAGTAAAAAATTGGTACAACTTGATAATAATGGTCAATAAAGGAAAATAAATGGTAAAATAAGAAAGTGACATTCCTTGAAAGAACTTGAATGTCACTATGGCAGTTTGAGATTATTTTATGAATCCCAGAAAGAGAAAGATTAACTTTGTAAACTCATCTATTTCTCTGGGTATGATAAACTTTGACTGCATTAAATTCAGTCGAGGGGCCTTTGATTAGGTTATTTGATAAGATTGCTTTGGGCTTTTGATTAGACTACATCAGTGGGTATGACTCAGGCTGGATCCCCACCCCCTTGCTGGGTCTGATATAAATGCAATACTCACTCTAACACAAGATGAGAGAGCTCTTTCATTTTTTATCCTGTCATGTGACAAAAAGAAGAAGGCTCAAAAGCTGACACCCTGGGGGAAAGAGGAGATATTTTTGCTTGATAGCTTACAGCTGAGATGGGGAAGAACAGCGGAGACTGATACAGAAAGCCCCTATGCCAGCCTGCAGCTGAAATCAGGAAGAAGTGTAGAAGCTGTGCATGAAGAGGAAGCCCAGAGGGGAAGAAGAAACCAGGGCAGAGATCAGCAGCCATCTTGCTTCACCACGTGGCAACACACTAGGATCAACAGTAGCTGAGTTTGGTGGGAAAACATCTTTAATTGTGCCTCGAGTTGGACTTTTTCACAACCTGGGAAAAACAAGCTTTTACTCCAAATAAATGCTCTTTATAAAAGCCAACATATTTCTGGTGTTTGCATTGGCACCCCTTTGGCTGACTACCACAGTCACCCTAAATAGATTGGATTTTTTGGGGGTAGGCAATATCATAGGGTAGGAAGTGGAAAAATCAAAACTATTTTTGGAAAGTGTCTCTGCAACCATGAGAAAAATTGGGGAAGAGAGTTAGTCTTGTGGTCTGGTTAGGAAGTTAGTCCAGTAGTCCAGATAAAATTAATGAGAGCCATAACATTATTAGAAGAATATAGAGAATTATGGAACTAATCTCTTAGTGGGATATGTGGAGACCTTGATGTGTAGGTAAAATTTTATACTGGAAGACCATTAGAGGAGGGCATAGGGAATTGGTGAGCCATTGATAGAAGATAAGCCAATCTGTCATAGACACTCTTGAAGAAACACCAGGAAATAGCAGTCAGGGGAAAGAATCTTCATTTTTTTATATTAAAGAATAATTTTCATGTATATCACTGAATGGATTCCTATTCCCTTTATAGTTCTGAATCTTTGGCTGCTAGGTAGATTTAACAGGAGCTTTTCATAGGTCTATAACAACTTCCCTAATCCATTTCAAGTCAGTGACAAATTGAATGGTGCCATTTGTTCAGTCCTATTTTAGACTAAACATTAATTTTTAGCATGTGGTTTGCTATTTAATGACAAATCAATAAACCTCTACAAATGTTAGGAAATAAGTGTGTTTGTATGTGTGTGTGTTCCCTTATGACTCATTCATGTACCTTTAAGGCAAATAAATTATTTTAAACTGATATTGGCTTATATCTCTTTGGTAATAATAATGAATACAAGCCAAATGACTAGCATAATTTGAACTTCCAAGATATTAAAAGCAGTGGGGAACCAGAAAAATGCAAAATGAATGCATTTCTTCAATTAATAGAGGCTTTATTTAAAAATGCATATGTTCTCCCACTCTGCAAGTGAGTGAACTACTTCACCTTGGCTATATCAGAGATCTCATGGGGAGGGTTTCTGCCATTCCATCACTCAAAAGGGCTGATATTCTGCCCTTCAAATCTAAAAATATAGAAAGAGACATCTTACTTTAAACAATAGCATTAATTCAGCACATCTCCTGTGTTATTCATTCACATATTAACTTAGCAGGCTTTCATAGGGCAGCTGATATGTGATGAGTATTAAGAAAGCCTGCAATCCAAGGTTAGACACAGACATGTACGGAGTTAGCCCCAAGTTAAGGTGATAAGTGCTTTGGGCCACTGAGGAGGGATTAACTATTTCTGTTCAGAGGAGCTAATTAAATACATCTTATGCTAAATGACATAGTGCTTTTCATTTTTAAAAAAATCAGAAGAGTAATCTATTTGATACAAAGATCTTGCAACTAACTAAGGATAATTATTACTATTTCCATTTTAAAGAAGGTTTAAGTGACTTGCTTAAAATAGCAGGAATAGGAGATGGCAGAAATTGACCTAAGACCTGATCAAAATGATAACCATTGCCAGGTATAGAATACTATGTGCCAGATACTTTTTTAAGTACTCAAAGTATATTTTTCTCATTTAATATTAATAGCAACCTATGAAGTATATCGTATTTGTCAGGGACATTAGGAACAGAAAAACTTGGCATTTTGGGAGACTGAAATACATGAAGATGAGATAATAGAAAATAGCGTGAAAGATGCTGGCAAATTAAAGGGAGACATAGGGAAAGATTTGTAAGGATTTATGAACACAAAATTTCCTGGGTAATTCCAACTGTTGATTTGCTCATACTGTATGTCTTACTTTGCTAAAAGCTGCCAGTGCAAAATACCAGGAATGAGTTGGTTTTTATAATGGGAATTTATTAGGATAGAAGCTTACAGATCTGAACCTGTGAAAATGTCCAAATCAAGGCATCATTAGAGATGCCGTCTCACCAAAGGTCGGCTGCTGGCAATCCTGGACTCTTGCCACATGACAAGGCACCGGGACTGCCAGTCTTTGTCTTCCCTTCCAGGCTCGCTTTCTCCAGAGCTAAGCTGTGGGCCATCAGGGTATAATGGCGGTTTTCCTCTCCCCTCTCCTCAGTTTATATAGGACTCTAGTAAAGGATTAAGATACACCCTGGGTCCCACAATCTAATCAAAGGCCCTTAACTGAAGTAATCTAATCAAAAGGTCCCTAAACTGAAGCTTATCAAAAGGCCCCATCCACAATGGGTTTACAGGCACAGGAGTGGCTATGCTTTAAGAACTGGATTTTCTGGGTCCAAAAAAGACTCAAACCAAGGCAGTGTAAAAGCAAAAATGAAAGGTATTTGTAAATCCATATTTTCTTACCTGTTTTTTTCCTTTTGGCCATTGCCTCATAGCAGGAGACCCAGGAGAAACAGCCCAGTTTGCAAGCAACAGTGGTACTCCATTTTCCTTAATGTATTCCCTGTCACTTATTGTGACCAAAGAGCATGAAGTCCATAAAAGAATTAGAGGAACAATTGGGAACAACACAAATACTATTCTATTTTGTAGTTGAAGAAACTGAAGTTTCAGTAAATTGCCCAAGTTCTCACAGGTAGTAAATTGAACCTAAGCTTCCTGACTAAAATGTCTAGATTGTTTGATCATTCTACTGTATTGTCCTTCTTGAATGCTTATAATGCCACATCTTAACAACGACTTTCTGCTTCTAACACAGGTTTATCTAAACAGTCTATATAGTCTCTTAGGACCATTCATTAACATCTGAGAAGTAAGTTCCCAGAGAACAAGGCTCTACATGAGGGTTTAACTGAAAAACCCTTTGCTATTCAGGGTGGGCTGAATATAGATCCAGTCAGCCATTTCAGTGGAAATGCAGGTATCCAGGAAGGATCTGTGGAAACTCCTTTTATCTGATGGTTTGGACCCTATTGAAGTGCACAAAGTTGACAAGCTTTCTGTGGAATTTGTATGAACAGAAGCACATCTGGCCTCTACTGTAAGGGACAAAGATGGGATGAATTGAAGGAAAATTACTTCAAGGACAGATCCACAAAAGCAGAAGTCTGGATCAGAGATCTCCTCAGGAGAAGAGAAAAGGCTCACCCATATGTGTGGAAAGAGTGGGTCCATCCCTGAGCTTGGAGGGGGTCACCATCTGTCCAGGTGACTGGAGGAGGAGGGCCGGCCATCTTGATATTTGGGGAGAGTTCAACTATCATCCCAAAGCTTAGAAAGAGTGGAGTAGATGTCTAGGTGTTCAGAGAGTTTCACTACCACTCCTGTGCTCAGAGAGTGTGGGAACAAGCTCCAGGATTCAGGTTAAGTATGGCTACTGAGAACCATTTGGAAAGGGTGGGCTGCCACTCAGCAGGCACAAAGGACAAATCATCAGTCCACAGATTTCTTTTAAACCTTGAGATATAAGAGTCTGCCCTGTTGGGTTTTGGAATTGTTTGAAACGTGTGACCTCAGTTTTCCTTCTAATTCTTCCTTTTTGGAATGGGACTATCAATCCTATGCCTGCTCCACCATTGTATTTTGGAAGGTGATAACTTATTTTCTAGGTATCACAGGTCCATCTGACAATGAGAAATTTTGCTCCAGGGTGAACCACACCTATCACTGGTTTTGATAAGACTTTGAACTTAAAGTTGTTACTGCATTGGCTTAAGCCTTTTGAGATGTCCTGATGGGTGAATCTATTTTACATGTGGAAAGGACATGTCTTTTGAGGATCCAGAGGATGGACTCTGATAGATTGCATTATGTACCCCAGTTTAGACATGTTCTTAATCTTAACCCACATTCTTGTGGTGAACCCACTGCAAATAGGATATCTTGAAAATGTTATTTTTAGTTAAAGTGTGGCCAAATTGAATGAGGCTGGGCCCTAATCCAATGACTGGAGTTCATAATAGGCAGAAGAAATTCAGACCTTGTGAGAGAAAGCCACAGGGAAGAGCCAGAAGCCGGAAGTCAACGTAACAGGAAGAAAAAGGAGAGCGCATCACCACATGATGGGAAAGCCAAGGAGGCCAAGGATTTCCAGCCAGCCAGAATGCTACCAACCCTAGGAGGAAACAAGATTTCCAGCCTTCAAAAACATGGGCCAAAAAATTCCTATTATTAAGCCAACCCATTCTATGGTATTTTGCCAGGCTGCTAAGACAATTGGAGACCAACTTTAAGTGAGGTTTTTCTATTTGATTCCCATTCTTGAATGTGCCGTAAACTGTTCTTCTTTATCCTCTGTCCTATTTGCTTCAACAAAACAGATGCTCAATATCGCCTGAATTCAGCATAGGTCAGCCTTCAGGAATACAGTTCCTTTTGCTTCCATTTGTCTGGGTTCCAACTTTCGTATCAAGTTTGACTTTCAAGATTCTTCTTGTCAGCTCAAAATTACATTTAAAATGTTTATTAAAATATTTTAGCCAACATATTTAGTTGTTTTCAGCAGCAGACACCATTAGGCTTATCTAGTCCTACATTCTATCAAAGCATTTCAAGAAAATGTAATCTGATGATTCAATCATTGCACTTTTTTCTTAGAACTAGCAAATATCCAGCAATAGTGGAAACTCACTGATCTCATTCTGGATTACATCTATAGCTGTACTTCTTAAACAATAAATGAATATATTTTCTATGTGTATTTCTATATTATTCACAAAATCATGAAACTGATTATATAATTACCACATCTGCATAATTTTCAAAATCAGGTAACTCATATTACCAGGTATATTCAAAGTCTCCTGTCGGATTTAAAATATTATATGATGGCTTGCATTAAAAATTATTATTCCAAGGCAACATATTCTATAAAGTAAAGATTAATCTGTAGGCAGTAATAGTTTAAATAATATTTGTAGATGTAGATAAAAAGAAGTGAAATGTGGCATGATGTAAAATGCTGCCAAAGAAGGATTACAGATTCTACAGGCCTAGAATTTATTGATAAACTTAGTATCAACAAACCAATGGTAGACACTTCAGTATACCAATGCGGGTGGAGTTCACACATATTTTGGATGTGACCAAAGTTGAGAACTTGCCATAATTAGATGTAATTCTGTAGGAATATAGAAAAGAATTCTGATAGCATTTCTAACTGAAAGATGAACAAAAATTACCATTTCAGTTAAACATGATTAATTAATTTACCTTGTTAAACTAAATAATTAATTTAACCATTTTCCTTGATTCCTCCTAAAATCCCAGGAAAAAAAGAGTAAAATAATTTTTTAATGGTATAAACATACTAGCCCAAACAGAAAACAGCCATAAAATTTTGGAGACTGAAAAGCAATTGGACAAATGGTAACAGACTTAGCAGACCTGAGAATTTGGAAACTAACATTGGCTGCAGGAAAAGTGGAAAATCATGGTGATTTATAGCACAGAATATATAAAAGCCTCAGGAAGGAGAAGTACTAGATAACTGGAAGTATGAGTGAAAGGGAAGCAAAAATCCCACTAGTGAAATGTTTTAGAGTTGATACATTTTTCACCAAACCATCTATGTGTTGACAAATCCAGTAGGCCTTGAATGAAATCAGACTAATTTTTAACCTTAATATATCAGGTTATCCTGCATAACCCACTGAGCCCACTGAGATATACAAGGACATCCAGATGACAAGAAGCTTCAAGTCTTTACAAGATATTTTCCCAATAACTTCCTATCTTTTATTCTCACTTTCTATTGGTTTTTATCCTCTAAGCATCATGTTATCAAAATAAAATAAAATAAAATACATAATGTCTTAAACAACTTTGGATTTTAAAGGATGTGTTTGAAGTTACAATATGAAATTAGCCTTCAATAAAGTTGTGAAGTAGAAGTTTTGTTTTTCAAAATACTAAGAAAAATAGAAATATGAAAACAATAACTTTTTAAGCATTTTAATAATGGACATAATTTAAAGACACAATATAGATAAATTATGTAAAATATCAGTAAGCTCCAAACTTAATTACCTTGTTTACCAAAGGAAAAGGCAACTTAGTTCTTTGATCATTATTATGCATTACAAATTATTTTTCCAAAATAAAATATAAAATCAACTTTCAAAATATCTGGCCTAATTAATCTAAAACTTACTAAAGATGTCACATTGTGCCCCAGATTTGCACAACTATGGAGTAATGAGTCCCCAGTTCAAACTAGGTCTTCTGAGTCCAGATCCAATATCTCTACGAATAGAATTATTGTTCTTGACTAGATTTTTTTTCAGTAATATAAATGTGTATGTGTTAGGCTACTGGAATTTCTAGTCACTGGAGTATAAAAAAATAACAGTACAAGGTTTTACAAAGTTTGTATTTAATGTGCTCATTCCTCAAACTCCTGTGAATGCCATTCCTAGGATAGGTACCATATATCAACCCCTTTTGCTCTTCCTTTCTAATCCTGACCTCTCTGGCTACTGATCTCACTTCTGTGAATCTCACCGTTTGGATTTGTAAACCCTGCACTCTCGGGATGAAAAATGACTGGGCATAGTTTTTTAAAAGCCCAAATAGTGCAAGTAATTAAGGAGATATGACATATGTGTTTGATGTCTTGCCTTATTTTAATAAGGGATTTTCAGATCAGTGAAGGGCTTACCAAAGTGTTGGTGGCCAATAGGCCTTCTTAGAATTTCCTTAAAGTAGCCGTTCTCAAAATAAATCCTCCTAATCTGACACATCTTCAGGAAAATGTTCACATGCAAGAACCATTCTCATCAGTGGACACTTTAAGGGCTGCTGCAGGCATCAAATAAGTTGTATATTTGGAACCAATATCTGGAAAGCTTGGCTATCAGTGGTGAAGATTGACAGCATTAGAGAATTTACAGTGGAATCAACACTTTGCAATCGGTACATACAGCATTGCTAGGCTAACAGTAAATCATGTTTGCTAATAGACTATATGTAAAAAAAGGCTATTTTCTAAAAATAAACAACCCTATTAGGAAATAAGAATCAGAATTGTACAGTGGTAGGAGCCTAGGCCCCAAGTCTTGCACACCTTGCAACTTTTTACCTTTGTGACCTCAGAAAATTATTCAATCTTTCTAAGCCTGTCTTTATCTCTAAAATATAATAACAATATCTACCTCTGTAGGGTTGATTTGAAGCTTTGACAAGATAATGCATATTAATCACCTAGTACAGCACACCTGGCAGAGAACAGTTTCTTAATGAATAGGATCTATTATTATTGTTGTTCCTGTTGTTGTGCAGTTATACTAGAAAAATATGTAGTCTTTTCCTAAAGGATGTTTATAAGTAAAAAATTAAATCAAAGTTTACCAAAGCCTTTAAATAGTGCAGTGAAAATGAAATTGAAACTTTAAAAATGACTTGGGATTTTTTTGAAAATCCTTAAGCTTTAGAATCAGTTTATTATTAATACCTCATTACATGCAAAAATTATATGATCTATACATTTTTACTTGCATAATATCCTTTTATCTATGTACCTCTATCCCACACTTTTGAAAAGCATAAGTCTCTCTCCATTGTCCTCTTCCCCATGGCCAGCTGCTGGTTGATAGCAGAAAACAGTCTTGAACCTCTAACAATGTGGAAAGATCAAGTGAAAAGTTGGCAATTACATTTAATTAAAAGCTGATTGCTAGGATTAAGTTGAAGAATGTATTATCACTTTTAACACCTCTATTTCACCTCTTATCTGTTAGTAGAGTCTAAGCACTATAAAGAACTAAAGCTCATAACTGCAGTGAGAAGTTGACAGAGAACAATTAGGCATTATTCCTACTACTGAAGTAATATGATAGGTTGTAAAATAAAGTATATTAAAAATGATATAGGATTCTATTTCATCATATATGATGGAGAATTAACTATTCAAAATTTTTAAGCATAAGGAAAGAGCCTATTCAAATAAGCAGCAGCATATCTAGAAAATTAGGATGGGGGATTTCTAGTTTTTGTTAATTATAAAATTAGTTATTGAGGCAGAACATTTAGTGATGTTGCACAAAGGATAGTGATATTAGTAGCATTTGTATTATATTTTATTAGAAATTAATAGACAATACACATCAGCAATTATTCTTTAGATCTTGTTAGTGTATTACCTTTATCTGCAAATGTATTTTGGGCAACCAGTATGTCTACATCTGTTGACTTCTGGTAACTATATAATGTGTCATGACTACTTGATTTTTATCCACATTTTTGTCCCATGGAATAGATTATGGTGATATGCTTGTCATGACACATAAAGCAACTCATTTAACAAAGTTTTGCATATTTTGTTATTATTAAAGAGATAATTTGGTCTGTCAAAATCTTAAGAAAAAACAAATACAAGAATCCCTCCACACTGAAACAACCAGCTCATTCCATGTTCAAATGAGAATCATTCAGGAGACTGCTAGAGCCGTGAAGCAACAAAAATAATCTGAGATTTCTTTGTAAACTATTTGGCCAAGGGGATTGGTTTAAAGTGGTAGTAAAGATTTCCCCAGTGCTGTCACATTCTCATTTCTTTGTGGAAATATATTTTCCTCATGCAAATGGTGCTTTTCGTTGTGGGTAGATTTCCAGTCTACTTATAAAATCCTCACATAGTGTATCGTCTATAATATTCCTTAAACATTAAGCAGGAAGTGGGGAGGAGAAGAAAAGCAGACAAGTTATCTCAAAGATTAAATATAACAATTATAGAGTATCTTTCTTAATTACATATTTATTGTAAACTAGCTAGGAGATTAATAATTATTATAAGTTATTTTGGGAACAAAATCAATACTCAAAAACTGTCTTCTGAAACATTTTGACATCCATCAGTAAGCAGGGTAATGTTTATACATTCACTGATATTAATCATCACCCTGTACTCTTAATGTGGAACTCAATATGAGGCTCTACACTGGATCCATTACACATGAGTATATTTTTAAAGAATTGCAAAGACAGCACGTTTTAAAATATTTGATAAGCAGCCTGTTCTTAAGGAATAAAACTAGTTTTAAAGAATATGTGCTTTGATGAAAGAAGCCCACTTCTAAGGTCTGTCATTTTGATCAAATTACCTTCTTTAAGTCTCAGTTTCTTGGTACAAAAAAATAGGGATCATAAGAACATTGATTGGCCTTATATACTTCCAAGTTTGAGGTGATAATTCAATCAGATGTAAAAGTACCTTGTAGAGAGAAAATATAATATGTGTTATCATTAATAAAACTTTCAGCTTTAACTTAGTTTTATTCAAATATATTTTCCTGTTGGTAAAACAGGAAAAACCTGAGCTACTCTGATAGTAATAAGGATCTCACAGCAGCCCATCACACACCACCAGGAAATCCTTAGGGCCTTTCACCCTTCTAGGTCACTAAGAGACCACTTAAAGGCTATCTTAACTCTAAGTTTTGTTTGTTTTTAGTATGTTTTAGATAATAGTCCCTTCCATTAGAGTTCTTCTGTTTAGATATAGATGTTATGAAGGCTTATTACTTGAATTACAATCTATGCTTGCTCAACTACCAGAGCAGCCAATGTAGGACAAATGTAAGACATCTAATAGCTGCTGGGGCCTCCAAAAGGATTAATTAAGATCCAGCTGTCACAGAAGTGGGCTTTCAGCATTGCCACATCTATTGGTTCAGACCATTTAGTACCCAATTTGTTATATGCATTTTGTAAAACTCTACCCACATCTGCTCAATGTGCTTCATACATTTCTAAATATATGACACAGAAAAATTTAGAGTACATGCCTGTAGCAATTACTTTTTAATATTTTTTTGCAAAGACTTTGTTTCTTAACAAAGACAACTTAACTTGTCTTCTTTCTTAAGAAGACAAAGTTGACTTCCAGCAAATTCTGTTATCTAGCAATCTCACATAAATTTTAACAGAACAACATTGATATTATTTTTGCCATTATATTTTTGAAGAAACTGAGAGGCTCAAGGAAGTTAAAAGATTTCTCCAAGGCCACAAAATAGGGAAAGCGGTAAAGTGCATAATGAAACTCAGATGTCCTAGTTAGGGTTAGACCTGTTGTGATTAGAAGTTCATAAGAGGTGCCACCTTAAATTTATGAGTAATGCTGGAGAGTAGAGAAGTGAAGTGAGGTCTCTAAGGTAACACAGATTAAGTGGTCAAATTAAAACAAAAGCCAAGTCTTCTTGCAAGCCAGTACTTTTCTACAATAAGATTCTGATTTCTAATCAATACATTTAATACATTAAACTGAAGTGTTTTGTAGTTATTTTAAAATGTTATACAGTTCACATTGTTATAGTTTCAGAAAAAATTTGTATGATGCATAAACACAACTATTTCCAAAGAATGGAAAAAGAAATTTGCCTAGCTCAATTTATTGAATAAGGCAAAGTAAAACAATATGACAGAGAAGGAACAATAAAAAAATAAAATTCAAAGGTAATCTTAATCATCAGCATAAATGAAAGTATACTTAACATGAATTCTTGCAAATCAAATCCATATACGCACACATATTATAAACAAGTTGGGACTTCTGGGATAAAATATTGGTTTAATAATATTAGAATATCAAAGTTAGTCACAATATGATCATTTCAATAAGGAAAAAAAACCTGATAAAATTAATAACAAGCCCTAAAAAATTTCTGGAAAACTAAAATAGAAGGAAACTCTCTTAACTAAAGAGTATCACTTTAAAAAGAATAGGGGGAGTGGGTGTAGCTCAGTAGTTGAGTGCCTGCTTCCCACGTAGGAGGTCCTGGGTTCGATCCCCACTACCTCCAAAAAAATAAATAAATAAAAATAAAAAGAATAGCAAATATTATGCCAAAGATGAAAATATGAAAGTCTTCCTTATAAAATCAAATTGAGAAAAAGATTCCCACTTTCATTATTTCAGTTCAATGTTGTTTCTGAGAGTCTTAGGCAATGTAATAATATAATGAGATAGTTTAAGAATTGGAAAAAACAAACAACAATATCATTACTTACAGATGTTATTGTATTATTAAAAATAAGAGAGTTTAGGTAGCTCAATATACAACATTCAATTGCATTTCTATATATTACCATAAGGATTTATATATATAATTTTTCAAAAAAACTATAAAATATTAGCAAATGTATCATATTTCTAGAAATTAATCTAAGAAAATATGCAATGATCCTTTTGAAGAAAATTATACAATTATATTAAAATGGTTAATAAACCCCAGTAAAAATGGAGACACATATCATGCTCATGTATAGGAAGATAAAGTATCACAATGATATCAAATATTTACACATTTTTCTTAGAAAATCGATGAAATTCCAATAAATTTTAATAAGTTTTCATGTCATTTGATAGAATTTTTGTATATATATCTGATTCCAATATTTATATCAAAGGACATAGGGCAAGAATAAGCAGTACAAAAAAAATAATGAAAAATAAATTTAAAAAGATAAGAATAAGCAATACAATCTCATGGAAGGAGAGCAATATGGCAACTTTCCTTATCCAATACCAAGACTTATCATGAAGCTATACTAATGAAGTTAGTGTTTTATTGGCTCATGTTTGACAATCTGTCCATTGGAATAGGGCAGTGTTCCCAGAGACAAATATGTATATATGGAAAAATATATATATACACATGTATGCACAAACAATACATAACAGAACTGGTAACACAGATCAGTAAAGAAGGATGACTGTTCTGTACATTATCCTAGAATAACTGGTAAGAAAGAAATAAAAAAGGAAGGGATCGCAAAGAATCTACAAAGAGTGAATACTTAGCAATTCTTTTGAGAAAAATGGCAGCATCAAATGTTTTTAAGAAAAATAGCATGATTTGAATTGTGTTTTAGAAAAAGTTACTTCCCATCCTTACAAGCTACTTTTAAAGAATTTTCCTAGTAATCTTTCTTTGCTTCTTTCCAAAAAGATTGTTGATGACTTTCAGAAAAAAAAGCTTTCTTCAATTACTTGGCTAGTTATCCCTGAGCTTTCCTTGCAGTCATCTGTTTCTTAAAATCTGTATTTGTAGCTTATATTTATTATACATTTCATTTGGATACACTGAGAAGTCTTTGCAAATCTTAAACTGTATACCCTGGCTTTTAATTTCAGTATTGTAGATTGCATTGTAAACTTTTTTTTAATTTTAGGCAATTAAAACTTGTTCAATAAATTATGCCATTGACTTACAGTCCATAAACCAATCTGTGTAAAACTATAAAAGAAAAAATATATTGTAATTTATTTTGAAATATGCTTAATTCTTATAAAGCAAATTTTCATAAAGCATAAATCTTTAAATTGCCAGGGAAAAAAAACCAGCATTTTAAGAAGCAAGAGTAAAGCATCTAACAAAACCTGGCACAGTATACAGTGAATAATTGTTAATTTTCTTCCTATCTCCTAATTTACTAATATATATCAATTTAATTGAGATGAAGTAAAATGGATTTGTAAAGTTGGATTTTAAGGCAAATTAGAGACAATTTTTAGAATATGGAAGTATAAAGTATCAATTTTAAACATGGAAAGTATTTTGTAATAATAAAATACAATCTCTTCTTCCTAGAAATAACACAATGAAGAGACCCTAGTCATAGAATTTCTGCAGCTAATATGTGGTTGCCTCTCTGCTTACTGGTGCATTCAAGATCACAACATAAGTTTCAAAATAAACCATGCAGTAAATCTTCCTACATGAATTATCTTTAAATATTTTACATAGTCTTTTCTCAAATTAGTACTTGATCTATCAAAAATTGTATATATATATGTAGCAGCTTGTTATTGTTTATGAATTCCAAAAATAGATATTGGATTATGTTTATAAACTGGTTTGTTCTTCTGGGCATATTAGATTATATTGGATTCAGAGGTTTCACTTTTACTTAATTAAATACTGATTAAGTCTTTGATTGGGTCGCATCAGCAGGACGTTGAGTCCCTGTACCCTTGGTGGGTGGGACTAACATAGAAACAGCACCACAGAGAAGAGAGATGGAGTTTTGATCCTGGAACCCAGGAAGTAAACACACAGAGAAGCAGATATGTGTGGAAGGAGAGAAGGCACCATTAGACACAGCAGAGGCCCTGGGAAGAGAGACAAGCCATTCACCTGATAGTCTATAGCTGGCCTTGTGGAGAAAGCAGAGCAGCTGAGCATGGAGAGAAACGAGCCCAGGGAAGAGAGGAACCCAGGAAGCTTGAACCCATGCAGATGTTGGCAGCCATCTTGCTCCAACACATGGCAACAGACTTTTGTGAAGGAAGTAGCTTATGCTTTATGTCCCGGGAACTGTAAGCTTTTACCCCAAATAAATACCCTTTATAAAAGCCAACAGATTGCTGGTATTTTGCATCAGCAACCCTTTTGCTGACTAATACAATTTATATATATTCCACAAATATCCACCACCATTGGCTAGATATTACTTTCAAGACACTTGAAGTAAATAGGGCATTCTATATTTTAGTTACAAACCTATTAACATTTAGCTCATGATACATACTCAAGAGATCAATTCATAATTGCTCTTTATTTCTATGGCCATTCATGGATTGAACTGATATTGATAATGACGCACTAGAAATTCACTATTTATTTCTAGATAATGATAAAAATATATGGAATTATTATTTTACTCTAACCCACTGTTAGTGGAAATAGTCTCTATATTTACTTTTTTTACACAAATCTGGTCTGTATTTCTGATTGCAGTCTCATCTGATTAATATTGTTGCTAAGAAATATCGGAAATGAAATCTGTAGTTACTCATTTGAATGGAAAACACCACAGATAGGGTCAAATATTCTATGAAACATATTTTTCTTGATTTTAAAATCAAAACATAACAAAATATAATTTCCCCAGCACATTTAAACAAAAACAGTGATATTTTCAATAAGATATATTAAGTACTTTCACATGCTTAACAAAATTAGATACTGTGCTGAGCACTTGGGAGAGGATGATCAAACAAACAGATATTGCTCTTGCCCTCATGTAGCTTACAGTTGAGCATGTGTGGGATTTTATACAGAGTGCTATATACATGATAACACTACGTAAGTTTTTTAAAATTGAGTCCATAAAATATATATCTTAAAATAGTAAAATTAGAGTTTGTGAGGTAGTCACAGTTGATTGAAAATATATTTATTTCTAAAAGGTTTAAAATATATAAATAACAGTTCATTTATTTCACCAATATTGGTTATACTCTTGTTGTAATGTTAGACTTTTGCCTGAAGATTTTTTATATTCTTTCACATTTTGAACTTTAATTCTAATGGATGTTTGTCTCCATTCCCAATTCATTCAAATAAATTGCTGAAACCTTTTCAAACAATTTAATGTTGCATGAAATTCTATTGTACTATGCTTTCAACTTCACCATTCAAACTCTACAATGAATAAATATCTGTATATAACACATAACAACTAAAACAATTTGTCAAAGTTAAAAGCATGTTGTTAAAATTTTCAATCTTTGAGCCATACTTCCCTTATGAATTCCTTGATTAAAAAAAGAAAAACACACATGCTTTTATGTCTACAAAAAACAAATGTTTCCTGGCAATACTTGGAACCTTCTTTTTTTTTTTTTTCTGGTTAAAAGGAAAAATAATGCTTTGAAGTTTAGCTGATTATTTCCTTAGAGATTTTTTTATAAGTTTGAAAATTTAGCACCGTGAGAATTTCTAAAGCTTTACTGAATATTTCACACATTGATTATAAACTCTTAAAGTTTTAAAATAAAGATTCACTTAAGAGTGATATCCTATGATGGACAGCAAACTAAAGTTTACATAGTTTCATTAATAATATTTTATATTAATTGTGAATTATTAAACAATTTCAAAGATTTGAAGGCGAGAAACTTGTGTGTGATATGCTGACCATGTATGTCCCAGAAGGAGTAGCAGGAGGAAGGAAGAGAAAGGAGATGTTCAAATCCACTGTTACAGGAGTGTCATCAACAATAATAATCAAGTATTTCTCAAAAAAAAAAAATAACTTATAAAAATAATAAAAGTAATTACTTATTCAGTAAAATTATCTAGTTTGGTTTAATTAATCATATATTTATAAATTTAAGAAATTAAGTTGCCAGTGCATTTTGCTCAAAATGTATCAAAATCTTATTTGATAAATTGTGGCTAATTTACAATAACATCATTCAGAAGACAAAAGAGAGAGAAATGTTTGTTTAGAAGTTCAAATAATATAGTGCTGATACCAAAGAGTGAAATTCTTTTGTCCCTCCCAAGCCACCCAAAATCAAATTAACAATAATAGCATAATAATTTTATACCAACATTTTATGAAAACAGTAAATAGACATCTTCAGAAAATTTTACTCTTTCTGTTGACTTCTTACATAAAATCTAAGTAAAACCAGAGTTGAAGATTAATCATCTTCCACTGAGATTTTATCATTAAGCCCCCAGTACATAGAAATTAGATAACAACCACTGTGACTATTCCAAAGGAAATAAGTATTTGTGCTAGAAATAGGCAGAAAAGTGTCACTTACAAGCCATTTTCAGAAAGCATTATGCTAATGTTAATAATGTGAAACCCATGAATCGAGCATTCAGTTCCAACCTAAATTGTATTCTCTTTATGACTCCACAGATTTCAGTTATGTTTGTTATTATGGAGATTCCTACCTAGAATTTTAGAATGTGCTTTTAAGTCCACAAAATAACATCTTCCTAAAATTTCAGACCTCCAGCTCCTATGGACTTCTGCTCTATATGAAGCAAGACTCAGATTCAGTAGATTTTTTATTCAATTATTTATTGAAAATGGCACTGTAAAAAGTCATTAAGTTCATTTAATTTAAAGCAAATTTTAGGAAGTGGTTCTGATTCTTTACTTTAGTGGTTATTGCAAAAATAAATGTTTAAAAAATAAATGTTAAAAAAATGTTTATATTTTTATATATAAACATTTTTACACCTACCACCAGGCTACTTTTTATTCTGTCTGTGTAATTTTTTCCTGGCCAAAGTTTATGTATCAAAACCTATGTGTTCTGAATTGCTTTCACTTTGTTCTTTTCTGTATACTTTCAGTTATTCTTCTATTTCACATTGACCAATTTCTCAATTCCCTAATGATAAAACTTGCTACTATTTTTATAGCTTTAATGAGAGATGTGATCTGAGAACCCTTAGGGAACCCCAAGCCCCGTTCATAGGGTCCTTAAAAAAGAAGTATTTTCAAAATAATACTAAGATGTTAGTTTCCATTTTCACTCTCATTCTCTTGTGAGTGTAGAGTTGAATTTTACAGAGACTATGTCATGTGTGATGATGTCATCTCTCTGATCTCTAAAGTAATGTGTGCTTATGTATTTTTGTGTTTTAAAAATTTCTATTTTATTTTCTATATTGTAAATAAGATAGACATAGCCTAATAAAAACTCTTTAGGGTCTTCAATAATTTTTAAGAGTGTAAAGGGATTCTAAGGTAAAAAAAGTTTGAGATTGTTAATGTAACACTTAGTAGTCTTTATAAGAACCTTCTTTTAAAAGTTTAAGTTTACACAGCTAAAAAAAAAAAATATGCTTTGAAGGTAATTCTGATTTGAAAGATTGAGTTTACCCAACATCATTTGACCTCAACAAGCCACCTCACATTCCTGTTCTAAATATCCAGTTTAAGGAATTCAGCTCAATCATCATTGCAAAAAGTAATTTAGCACAGTCCAATATGAAACATAATAAATTGTTTTTGGACCGACTTTTCTTTTTTGATATGATTAAGCATACAGCACAAGAAAAGAGAATTATGTAAGGAATAGAATACTATAATGAATCATCAAACATGAGCAGTAAGAGTACTCTAATAGATCCTCAACTTTCTCATTTTGGCAATGAAGAACCTGAGACTGAGGAAAGTCAGAAGACGTATCAAACGTCACATGGCTTGCACACAGTAGAGCCAAAACTCAAAGTAAGGGTTGGCCAACTATGGCCTACTGGACAAATCAGTCCAGTCACCCATTATTTGATTTGTTTGCTTCCTTGCTTGCTTGTTTTTTAAGTCCCTTGAGGTAGAATGGTTTTTGCATTTTTAAATGGTTACACTGTAAATGAGTATATAAACACTTACATTGTATCTGCAATTTTGCCCGTTGCTCCACAAAGCCTAAAATATTTGTTATCTAACATTTTAAGAAAAAGTTTGCTGATCCCAGCTTTAAAGTATTTTTTTCCTCAATGAAGTGAAGAAGTCTTCATTAATCTTATAATAAACAACAAAAATATCAAGACCAAATGTAAGAATTATCATGCACACATAATATTAAGCTTTGGTCACATTCGGTATGCTTCCTACTCAGTCCTGACAATTGAAGTAGCAGCAGCTTCCTAGGAATGTTTTGAGGAAATCTCTGAGTTCTTCTCCCTTCCTGATTTTAAGATTTCCTTTGTTCTACTATGATTTGTGACACGATGTTCTAAGTCCTTAATTATTTTTAAAAGTCTGTCCGTATGGGGGATGTAGTCACAATATAATTTTCACAAATATATATACATTTGAACTTTTAGAATGACCATAATTTAAGATCTGTTCAAAATATAGAAATGCATAATAGTTTTTAAGTGCTTTATTAAGGAAATTTAGGTTTTTAGGAAAGTTTAATATATCAAACAATAGTTTTTAAAAGATCCCATTGGTTCTCCCTCATCACAAGGAGTTAAGAAGTAAGTCAATTGCCTGGATTCAAATCCAAGCCACTGTACTTATTACCTGTGTCATAAATTACTGTGCCTCCCTAACTGGACAAAACTCATTTAACCTCGGTTTTCACCTCTGAATAATGGAGGTAATAAAAGGATGACACCTACTTCATTGTTACTTTATTTTGTTTTGCTTTGTTTTGTTAAGGAATAATTAGTTGGCACTTGTAAAATGCTTTTAAAAATCCATGACATAGAATAATCACCTTTAAACAGTAACTATTATTTTTATGCATATGATATAGAAGTTATTTATAATGAGAGAAAAATACAGTTGCAGTAAAACTAATAAGATCATCTATTAAATACTTTATATAAAGCATGTGATAATTATTATCTAAATTTGACAGCTCTGAAGACAATGTAAAATTAATAAGACTCAGTAGTGCCTGAAACAGCATTTTCTAATATACTTGACAAAATTAGGATATTCCACCCATTGCCACTGTTAGTCTGGACATTATCATTTTAAATTAAATGTTAACTATCAACTAACAATGTTGATTTAAAATGTTATACTAAGAAGCAGCTAAAATATTATCCATGTTTCACAAGTATTAAATTTACTCTCTGGAAAACTAGTTTATATACTGGCTACAGAGAAAGAATTCAATAAATAATTACTGCCTCTTACATAGTTACATATGGCTTTTTGGTCTACTTATTTCTAACAATCACAATGAGTGCTGTAATTTCTTAAAAATCAACATGCAGTTGATAATTTTTTAAAGGAAAGGAACTTTTTTTGCAATGTCCAACTGACTCAATAAAAAAATTAAAATATATTGTATTATATTCATCTTTGGACTACATAGGGACGATTTAGATATATCAACTTAAGTTTTTATAGCCAGGTGTATTGGAGCTATGAAACACTATGGAACAGTGCTTTTTAACATACATGTTGACAACAGATCTCCTATAGATTTGATAAAAACTATAAAAGCTCCTCTCTAGGAAAGAATAGTCATGTTATAACCAGTATATATACAGGCACATGCATGTTAAGAAGCTGAATAGACCATTAGCCCATCCATGGAGTCCCTAGGGTTTCCTGATGAAGCATATGTAATAAAGATGTGATTTTTTTATAATTAGGGAACTTTGGTCTCGCCAAGTTGACCAAATTAGCAGTAATCTTACAACTGGATCTAGCCAATTCCAGCTCAGAAGCTTTAGAATAAATAGGTAACTTGCATACTCTTCATAGTGTCCTTCCTGCAACACTGATATCACCCTCTAGATTTTCACTGACCTTTGCATTGCTTTGGTATTATAGCAGAAAGGCTATGGAAATAAGCTGACTTTCTCAACCTTGTTCCCCAAAATATAGGAAGCCAGAAGTGTGTGCATGTGTATATGTGTATATAATATTTACATTTATGGGTATATAATTATTGCATACATATGCTATAATTCTTGCACTTACTAGTTGTATATCCTTGAGCTGTCACCTCTCTCTAAGACTTCTTATCTCTCTACAGCAATGTAAAAATGATTGGTAAATTGTAAAGTCCAAAGCAAATGAAGGATCTTAATTTCATTCTGGAAAACAGTTTGAGGAAAGACTTTTTTTCCCTATAGTACCTTTTTTCCTGTGCGGTGAAGCAAAATTAAAAAGCATTTACATGACAGAGTGGATGATGGACAAAAGTGTACAGTGCTTATTAGGCAAAGTATACATATTTTCTTTTCCATACGCAAAATACACTTTAGGCCTCTAAAATGCTCTTTAATGAAGCCATACTTTCTCTGATTAACTCAAGACTTAGACATAGCAATCTTTAACATTTTCTGTTGCACTTTAACCACTGAATCACCAACGCTGGGGGCGAGGCACTTTGGGAAATGCTATCCTAGTCAAGGTGATAATTTCCCTGGGCAGGAACTTAACCATCATTGGAGGGAAAGGAGATGTATTAGCATTCGGGCAGCAATAGGAAGCAAATCAGGAGCTCCTCAAGGAAACAAAAGGCAGGTGACAGGTGATGAGGGAGGCAGTGGCTTGTGCAGTAGAAGCTGTTGTGGCCTGGGGCATGTTGAAAGAATAAATGAGCAGCACACTAATCATAATTACAGTTTATTAAACACCAATTATGTGTCATGTATTACATTTATTTTATATATAGGGATTTGTTTCTCAGAATTTTTCAGATGTTTCTAATACATTTTTCAGAGGCAAAATTGGGAGAGAGAGATATTAAGTACAGAAACGTCATGGCTAGGAAATGGCACAATTCAAAGGCCTGTCACTCTAAAATCCATGAATAAGTTTTAAATTATGAGCCCTATGGGCAATGCTTTAGAAACAATATAATTTGTTCTCATATTTACTTCCATGCAAATGACCTGCTGTGTGTTCAAGATAAGCGGCAAAGATCAGAATTATAAATTACTTGCCCAATAGGAATACTAGGAGCAGCAAGAACAACATAGCAGTGGCACACATTAAACAACTACCACGTGTCAGATGCTTTACATATGCACAACTATGTCTAACCATCATAAAACTCATAGTGCCCGTTTATACATGGAAAGCTGATGCTCAAAGAAGGTAGGCATCTTGCTCAAGATCACATTGCTAGAAAGGGAAAGAGCAAAATTAGGTCTCCCTCCTTCTGATCTGACTTTTTCTACTATAACATGTCCAATTTGTGTGGTAGAAGTGACAGAATACTCTTTAAAGTCTTCTTTAAAAGAAACATTAAATGCAAAACATTAAAAAATATCAAGAATACTTATTTTTCTCTATCATCAACATGTGTCACTTTTAAGGATACTTAACAAAAACATCACTCTTTTCCTTTATGTTATATTACATGGTTATTATTATAATTTTATATTTACATGCATAGTTGCTTTTTATTTTTAATCTGAAACTAGTTGATAACCTACATGCTTATATCTGGACTAAATGGTCTAAATTCAGAAACATTTCTTCTCAAGTACTTGGTTTGTTTTCAGTAGTGGAAAATATTTAGAGACATTTTTTTCTATGATTATCATCTATTAAGAGCAAGATTGAGATTATATTATCTTACTTTTCTGTAACTTTAAAATGTAGTCCTTAAAGAAAAAGAAATAAAAAACACTTTGATATTAAGTTGAACGCATTTCAAGAATGCTGCGGCCATATTTTTTTTCTATTAGCATATTCTTTTAACAACAGGTAAGTAGTATGCACACATTTCATTCCCAAGTCTACACTCCTTCATCTTGTTCCTGTTGAATGAGGACCTTGCCTTGAATATGGATGTAGGAAAAGGGTCCTTCCTCAGATGTTCTTTATAGAACTGTGAAGAAAGGGATCAGAAAGGTTGGGCTAGGCCCATGATAAAGAGCTCACTCAGAAAGAGTGAAACAGATGTGCTCTATGAAAAAGTAACCAACTTCATTGTATTTTAGGACAAGGAAAGATAAGGTGTTCTGCAGAATAGCATGATCCTTTTTAAAAAGAAATGCTTCAGTGCAGCGGGTGTAGCTCAGTGGTTGAGTGCCTGTTTCACATGTACGAGGTCCCAGGTTCAATCCCCAGTACCTCCTAAAAAATAAATAAGAATAGAATAGAATAGAATAGAATAGAATAAAGTTTTAAAAATGGCTTGATTGCTTAACCTAACAAAAGCAGGAAGGTAAATAGGGAATGCTTAAAACCAGTTGAAATACATGTTGGCATCATAAAGATATTAAAGATACACATAGTAAAAACTATTTTACTGAAGAACTAACAAAGCTATTGCTTATGCTTTAATGAAAAGGCAAGTGTGAATGAAACAAAGCAGTGATGTTTGGCTGCTGACAAAAAACATATAATATATTGAGAGGTAAAACACAAAATAGTGTGTATTTATCCTCCAAATTAGAACACCATGAGGGTATATAAGTATGAAGTGGTATGTATAATCTGTCAAACACAAATTTGAGAATGTGATGTTATTTATCCATATATGTTGGTATATTTGTAGTAAGTATGCATGCATTTTACACTAATTATATTATTACAAATATCATCACATATATTGATATATTAAAAGATCATTATATAATTACAATGATTGAGATTATAGTATGGGATTTTTTCCATTTTACGTCACTATTTAACATCTCTGTTAGTCATTAAAGAGGGGTAGAATTTGGAATTCTAAGAGGAATGTTAGGCTCTTCTGACTTCCTCAGTTATAGGAGTGCAAGATTTTTTATGTGCCTATTAAAAATACAGTCTTGAATAAAAAGTCCCTTTATTTTACTGTCTTAGTCTTAATTGCTTTGTCTATATCCTGAATTTTTCAGTTAATTGTGTGAAATCTATCAAGTGTCCTACAGCTGTCTCCATGGAGAATTTGTGGGGGTTTTTTGTTGTTGTTGTTGTTGCTGTTGTTTGGCCCTTTAATTGCAAGTAGGCAGCTCCTATGCTAAGAACTGCACAGAGTCCAGTAAGCAAAAGCAAATGGGAACATCTTTAGCTGTCTTTGAGAAAACCATTTACTAGCTGCAGTTTATGTACACATTAATGGGGGCATTTAATAAATTACAGAAAGTTCTAAGAAAGAGTCTCATTCACTGTTCCCATATTCACTTTGCTCAATACTCCTCTTTTTCTTCTGAAGATTGTGCCATAGCATATTAAGTCCTTAACTTGGAGATCTTCAAACCTTGGTAGTTATGATCACTTAACTACATCAAGTCTCTCCTATAGATTCAGTCTCACTCCAGAACCCAGAATCATTCTTTCATCTAGCCATGGTAAGAAATCAGGATTAACTTTCACATGATTCTACTGTAATGCTATATCCTAATCCCAAATTAATCTTTTTCATTGCCTTCATTTGTCTGAGGCACTACCTCAATTCTCAGTTTCCTCTGTTGTCCCTGAGCTGTGATTTTCCATTCACCACTCAGCAATTCACAATATTGGAAACCACCCCATAAATACCATTCTCTATGTCTTAATTTGCTGTAGGGCAGCTGATACAAAGTAACAGAAATGGGTTGGCTTTCATAGCGGGGATTTAATTTAGGGTAAAAACTTACAATTCAGAGGCTATGAAATGTCCAAGTCAACCATCAAAGATGCTTTCTCACCAAAGTCAGCTACTGATAATCCTGGTGTCCCGCCACATGGCAATCAGGCAAATGGCAGGGCTCATCTCCTCAGCCTTGAGCTGCTCCATGGGCCTTGCCCCTAGGGGACCTCTTTCTGTGCCTCTGTGCTGTGCTGATTCTAGACTCCAGGACTCCTCTCACTTGGTAGGATAAAGATGGTTGCTTCCTTTCTCTGTGTGTCCCTCTTTGTGTCTCCGTTTATACAATGCTCCAGTAAAAGGGCAGAGACAAACCTGAATCATCCTCACTTACTTAGTCCAATCAAAA
This sequence comes from Cabassous unicinctus, assembly GCA_029593785.1. Classification (NCBI taxonomy): domain Eukaryota; kingdom Metazoa; phylum Chordata; class Mammalia; order Cingulata; family Chlamyphoridae; genus Cabassous; species Cabassous unicinctus. Next base: position 10,409 of record JAQZBX010003624.1, on the reverse strand, counting down.
GGGCCCCATACCCCCAGGAATGGATTAGTTCAAGAACATAATCTTTTTCTTTGTGGGATTCATGAAAGAACTTCAAACTGTCACAACCCATAACTGGGTCTCCAATGTTGCTAGATATAATTTTAGAACCAATCTAGTTCACTGACCCTTGAAAGGTAAATGATAATATTGTCATTCATATCAGACTTATGATGTAATCACAAGATACTTTCTAGCATCTTCTACCTTATCTCTCAGCAATATACTTATTGCCTTATACTATTTTACAGATGAGGAAAATAATATTGAAAGACATCATATTTAATAAGCAAAGAACCTCATATTTGAACACAGTTCCTTATGGATAGGAAGCCCACATTCTACATTGTTTTATAGATGATAAGAGGAATGGGTTCCATGAGTAAGGAGAAGAGGAAGGAAATAATGTATATTATTTTAACTCAAAAAAAAAAACATACAAAAACCAATAAAATACTATTGGATCTTGTTTTGGAGTGAAAAAAAAAGCACATAGTTGTAAAATAGTCTGAGCTTGTAGAGAAAAATTTGAATACTCCATTCACTTGCTTATTGGTCACTTGTCAATGGGGATTTTCTATTACTTTTTGAATCAATTTTGCTGCCATGCATCAACTGGCAATGCAACTGGAAAAAGGTAAGTTTAATTTGAATCACTGTATTTATATTTCATTTACTCTTATAAGAAGAAAATAGAAACTAATATATATCTTATTTCCTATCCAAATAATTATAACTTGATTGAAAATCACACAATATTGAACTATGGGTTATAAGTAATTGCTTCACTCCGTTGTTATAAGCCACCCAAGAGATAACCTCTTATCTAAAGTCCAGGTGCATAATCATAATGCCTAAGAATGGTAAATGATTTCATCTTCCCACCATAAACCTTGAACTTTTTATGGATTTGAGCGGTGTGATATATTATAAATTGTGCATTCAAAACACAGAGCAGTTTGATAGAAATTTTATACATATATATGTGTGTGTGTGTGTATAATAACAAAGACAACAGGAGCATTACCCAGTGCAGAAGCATCAAAGTTTTGCACTTCTTGTGAAGATATTAATAATAAAGCCAAGAACTCGACATGTGTCAACAAGAGCAGCAGCACTTTGGCTCAGAATGCTGAAAAATCAGTGAAGTGGAAAAGGAAAGAAAGAAACCATTTAACCACTTTCCAAAAAAATAAAGATTTTTTCTCTAATGAAATGTGTACTTTATTTCATTAGTCTTTTCATTAACCACTGTCAGGAGTGTCAAGAAAAACATGCCAATGAAATAATGATTTTCCTTCAACTTGAAGAAAACAAAAGAATGAACATTGATTTTAATTCTAAAACAATATTTAGGCACCCAGCTCTAACATAAATGTCTGTTTTTTTTTTCTTTTTTCCCCTAATGGTATGTATTCATCCAACACAAAAAAATATTGAATAGGAATGAAAATTTATTATTTAACTTTGGAAAAGAGAATTTTAACTATGTACTATTTTGGTCACAATCAAATTGGGAATTAAACATTTTTAAGTTAAAAGGCTTAACATTAATTCATATAAATATCCCAATAAGCTGTTTACAAATTACCTTTTAGAAGCTTATTTTAACATACATTTCCCATCATTCTACTTGAACCTCAGGAAACCTATTTCCTATTACAAAATTACTGGATTTAGTTTCAGTAAATGTGATTGATACCAGTTATAATGTTAGTCAAATTAGAGGAGCACAGAGCTAGTTTTAGTAGCTCTTAATATAGTCATTAAAGCATCAGAGTTTGTTTTTCCCTTAAACAAGGCATTAGTCATTGCATTATAAATGTTAAGGCTGAAAATATGGAACTGATGCTTAGCCCAGAAGTCATCTGGACCTTCAAAGTTTTGGAAAAATTCTTGGTGAGATCATCAGCAGATGGTGCAGCCATTACCACAGGCAGCACAGAGCAGCTGCGTGTGTGTGTGTGCTTTACTGAAGCCATTACATCCTGGTATTTTACTATGTATGCAGACTATAAAAATCAAAGCCCAGAAAAAGACAAAAGCCTAAGCCCTGCTCTTCCAAAAAAAATAATTACAAAATATACTTTTGAGAACTTCTTTAAGAAAGATAATATAGTCTAGAAATAAAAAAAATTATAAAGTAAACTTGGCATCTTTCTTCCAAATGCAAGTCCTTAGTAAGCAGGAAGTGATGGATGGCTCGTGACAATTCAATGACAACTACTGAGCCATCCAAGTGCAAAGTGGCTATACCACCTATAGAAACTAAGTCTTATATCATAAATATAGATTTCACCAGGTAACCATTGATTACCCATGTTCTTTTTTTTTAGTCCAAAATCAGTCTTGCTTTATATGCTGCTTTGTGCTCTTGCCTGATAAGGGATTCTAATATAAATGCTTAAAGTTAAATATTCTGACGACTTGGATTTTTTTTCTGATCAATATTACAACTTGTCTCATGGCCTGTCTGCTTGACTTGCTTCATTTTCCTCTTAACTTTGCCAAGAGATGAACTCTGTCTTCTATGCTACTATAAACATATTGAAAACAAACTGAAAGTGGATGGTTCATAATTTTTAATATTACATGTAAGACAATAGGCTAGAGGCTAAAGAAAATTCTTGCCAAAATAAATAAAATAAAGTTATACCAGTTATATGTTCTGAAAAGCCTTTATTTATTTGTTGTATTATTAAAATGAAAAAATAAATACAGATTAGTGTCATCTTATTAAGAAAATTTGCACTTTTGAAGATAATTATTGAATGACAAATTTTAATTTGCAGGAACTTGAAATAATATGATTAAATTGGGTATATTTTGCAATGCTAGTTACATCATATTTTTAATTATTTATTTATTTATTTTTTATTAGAGAAGTTGTGGGTTTACAGAACAATCATATATAAGATACAGGATTCCCATACACCACCCTATTATTAACACCTTCCATTGGTGTGGTACATTTGTTACAATTGATCATAGCACATTTTTATATTTGTACTTTTAATAATAGTCCATGGTTTAACTTAAGGTTCACTGTTTTTGTAGTGCAGTTCCATGGATTTTTTTAAAAAAATTTATTCTATTTCTATTACCACATATACAACCTAACATTTCCCCTTTTACCACATTCATATACATATATTTCAGTGCTGTTAATTACATTCACAATGTTGTGCTAACATTATCACAATCCATTACTAAACATTTCCATCATTACAAATAGGAACTCTGTACATTTTAAGTCTTAACTTCCCATCCCCTATCCCCATCCCATCAACTGGTAAACTATATTCTAGATTCTGATTCAATGAGTTTGTTTACTAATTATTTTACTTCAGAGAGTTCATACAATATCTGTCCATTGTGTCTGGCTTATTTCTTTCAACATGATGTCGTCAAGATTCATTTATGTTGTCGCATGTATCAGAACACCATTCCTTTTTATGGCTGAATAGTATTTCATTGAGAGTATGTACCACATTTTGTTTATCCATTGATTGGTTGATGGACACTTGGGTTGCTTCCATCGCAAGCAACCCAATGAATGATGCTTCTATGAACATTGGTATGCAAGTATTTATGAATTTAAATCTTTAAAAGACTTACAGTATAATTAGCTTCCTGAATCAAGAAATGTTAGAAAAGTCAAATGTTGGGAGTCAATTGTGCAGTAAGAGGTGAAACTCACTTTTGAGAAACATATTTAAAATAATCATCATTATTATTTAGAAAAGTGATGTTTAATTCAAGTCATCTCACAAATATTTTGCATTCCTTTCATAAGTTGAAGAAGACCTATTCTATTTTACAAAATATTATTTCTAAAGTTCGAAATGGAAAGTGATTTTTGTGGAAAGAAATTGTGAAGCTTAACTAGTGTGTTGCTTTATTATGTTTTCTCATTGTATTTTCATTGGAGTGACCTCAGAATCAAAAACGTAGTCTCTATTTGCCTTCTTTACTGGTATATTATCAATGTTAAAATAGGTAACATTTTCTGTTGACATCAAACCTGCTCGTAAAGGATAGCCAAATATTGTTTCTAGTATGGTCTTTCTTTTCATGACCAGAAGATATTAAAAGTAGCAAGGTTCAAGTTAAATCAATACAATAAACAGTAAAGTTTCAAAGCATTCTAATTGGGAACTGTGGCATGCCTCCAAAACAGTCTTCATAGTTCATTTACCAGAGCCTACGTGGTATTATGTGTTACATATATCATTCAGATTGCACAAAGGAATCTCTCCCCAAGTTGACATTGCCTAGAATCGTGGGTTATCTGCTGTTTTGGGTTACTCTCTGATATGACCTTGCAGGTTGCTTTAATTGTTAAAGCCTCATTGATCACCACATGTCTTAGAAACAAATACATTAAAGCCGCATTCATAGATTCAGTAGCAGAAAAATGTTAGGAACCATTGAAATGTTAATTCCCAGATAATCCTATCAGACCTGTTTATTTCTAAGGGAACAAATCAGTAATTAATAATTATCATGCTACCGTGAAGACACTATGCTAATGAATCTGCCCACATTTAAGCTGAAAAATGGATCTAGTGTTTTCAGATAAAGTTTAATCTTTTGCAAAATTGTCACGAGCCTTGTTTGAAACATTATGAGAGTATTGTGTAAAACGGTTCTCTTGTATAATTAGCCAGGTTAGAACAACTTAGGTGTAGTGGTCTCTAATTGCCAAAACCAGAATAATTAAATCCTAGGCAATCCCAAAGAGTTAAGCTTAAGAGATTTCCATTTGGCAGCTATGGATATTGGTCCTAAGATACTAAATGTGGATATCATGTTAAGAGTGATGAAATATAAAAAGCCTGGAGGCCAGGCATGATAAGTTGCTTATAGGGAAAGTAGGAAAAGAGTAGGATATAATGCCCTAAGTGAAAAGGAAAGAGTACAAGAGAAATAATGTATTCCTTGTGTTACTTGGAGGACTTTACCATCTCCTGCTCACGGCTAATACCTCCGCTTGTACCTCAAGCCTGTCACTTCTCACATTGTCAGGGACTTCTCGCCCATTTCTGTCTCCTCTGAAACCATTCTGGTCCAATTCTCCATCATGTTTTCATCTGGACAACTACAGTTCTCTCTTGCCTGTATCTAACCATTCTCCACATTTCCGACAGCATGGTCTAAAGTATTTTGCATCAAGTCCCTTGTCTGTTCAAATGTCCTTCAGTGGCTCTTCTTCACTCTCAGAATAAAATCCAGATACTTTGCACTGCCTACAAGACCCTGCCCGATTGGTTCCTGCCTATTTCCTCTACCTCACCTAAGGCCTGCCTTCGATCCCTTACAAAGATCCATTACTTTGCTGTCTTGTCAGTCCTGGAGCTCTCTAACAAGCTTTTCCAACTCAGGATGTTTTCTCCCTTTTCCTTCTAATTGGAAGAGAATACCCTCTCATTCAATCTTTCCCTACTCTTCCTCAAATCCTTCCTGCAATTCTGCCTCCTTCTTATTATTTGAGTTTCAAATTAAGGTCATCTCCTTAGTTAGACCTTTCTTAACTGTTCTGTCCAAAGTTTTTCCTGCCAAGTATTATCTCTCATAGTTTCCAATTTTTATTTCATATTTACTTGTTTTACTCATTGATTTTCTGCATTCCTAACTACGTTTCTTGGGTTCAGAAACTTGTCCCGAACACCTAGCACAATGACTGGAATATAAACAGTTAATTAATAAATAACTTTGAATAATGAATGCAAGTCAGGGGTGAAACTTGGTTTCAAGTTCCAAAGACTACCAGAAATTGAAGAGCAGAGAAAATTGACAAAGAAAGGACTAAAATTGTAGAGTGAGCCATGTCTACTGCCTTAGAAAGAAAGCAGCTATATAGCTAAATAGGAGCAGATAGGAGGAGCCATAGAAATCAGAAGTCTACTCAGAAGGAACCCCCGGGCTTTCCAACTATCTAGACCCAGTGCTAAATATTTTTTTCTCTTTCGTTACCAAGGCATTGTTTGCATCTATACACTGATCTGAGTAACAATCTGTTGCGTTGTAACCATTTCAAAAATAATATTATCAATGTTTTAAAAGTGTCTTTCCCCACCCCAATATCTTAAAACATTTCCTGTTTTTAAGCTTTGTAGCAGATACCCATGAAGTCTTCTGCATATTCTTGAATCTTTGTGGATATTTGATTTAGGTTATAAACTGTGGAAGATGGAAACAGTTGATGTGGCTGAATTATCATGACTGTGGTTGTTTTAAAGATATTGTCATTAACTTTTCTTAACCTTGAGTCAAACTGTATCCTGTAATATTTTTCCAGTCCAAGCCTCTGTTAATTATTGAACTGTCTCACTAAAATAGAAACTTAATTTTATTCAAATGGTTGAAAAATGTTAGGGTAGCATTTGAAAGGAATGCAGAATGAAAAGCCAAGTACTAAAATAAATGTTTCCTTCATAAAATTATAACATTTTAAAAATAATCAAAGGTTATTATATGCATGTTAAATATATTTGAAAATAACTTAAGTAACATGACCCATTCTGAACTACAATGCTTGTCAACTGGAGAGAATTTCTTAGTGTATCTATTAAGGACAGCCAATTTCCCTATTGGGATTATTATAGCATCACCAGAAGCGTGATGATTCTTTTATGTTAGGAAATACTAATGCCTTCATATCTGTCAGTACATAAGGCTAATTATATTTATTGTGTGTATTTTAAGTTTATATATGCATATATGTGTATATCTATGTAAACATAGCACCATAAACTTACAGTTAAAATATTTGGCTGTTTGAATTTAGACTGGACATTGATTTTACAACTAGAGAATGGAATTGCTTGATGTTCTGGACTTGATGGCTTCAAATTGATATGTATAGCTGTGACAAGCTCAAATGAAAGTGGTTATACAATTGGATTAGCTTCTTTTTCAATCAGCTTTCATATCAATAATGATTAATCCATGCAAAGAAAATATTCCAAATTTAAAATCTGAACACTTTGAGGATGGGAACTTTGCTTATTAATCTTTATATTCTCAGTACTTAGCACATTTCTTTGCATCAACAAATTGCTTTGCTCAATAAATGTTTCTTGAATGATTGAATGAATAAATGAATGAATAAATAAATAAAACAGTTACAAACTAGGCATTCAGCATTATCAGAACCAAATTATAAAAAGAAAAGAAACACTTTATATGCTTTTAATCTCACTACCATCATCTTTACAGTTTAGAAAACAATTATAAAATGTTATGTATTCTTTCCAAATGTAAAATTATGCACATTACTATTCTGGAGAAGAAAATCTACACTACAAACCAGAGTAATGGGTATTCTCAGATCCACTTGTGAGATGACAAGAATATTAAACCAAGTAGTAACACAAGGTGAAAGTAGATATTATGTTCATAACAATTAATCTGTCACTCCAATGTTGTAAGAACAATTAAGAACAAATTTAGCAATAAGATTCCAATGCACTAATGTGATGATAATCATCATGTGAGGATCAGCTCCAGAGACTCTAACTTTTAAAAAAATAAAGAGCAAAGTGGGAATCAAATGTAGCTCAAAGAAAACAATTTTGCTATCAATTATCAATTGAAACTCCAAAGGATCAAGTCCAGTATTTCCTTCTTGTGGCTTCTCAACCCCTCCAATTGAACTAGTACCTGAGACCTTATTTGGACCAATGGAGATCAGTGAGGCTTCCTTAGCAGATGGAGAACAACAATATGATCCATCCACCACTGCCCTTATTTCTTGCCACCAAATACTGTTGCTGTGTTGTCTCACATAAAGCATAGAGGTCTACCATGCCCTTGACTGTCCAAACCCCTATCGGCACTGCACTAGTGCTCCATGCTGAATTTGCCTAACTGAATAGGACTATTTGGGTGACCATTCCCAAAAGAAGAACGTTTGTTTCAGGTAACTTATAGTCTTCTCCTTAATAAACTCCCTGTTTAATCTCTTTCTGGAAGATCTGTCTATATATTTACCTACATATCTATCTGCACCAAGAGTTTCTCTACCTCAGCACTATTGACGTTTGACATGGGCTAATTCTTTGTTCTGAGGTGCTGTCTTATGCACCGCAGGTTGTTTAGCAGCATCCCTGGCCTCTATCCCACTCAAAGTTGTGATGACCAAAAGCATCTCCAGACATGGCCAAATAGACCCTGGGGGCAAAATTCCCTCCCCTCATTAAGAACCACTGATTTGCACATGCACTCACACACATATACACACTCCCTGAACTATTTCAAAGTTCTCATCCAGCAGTTTCCAAGTTATTACTATAAGGAACAGGATTTTTTTTCTCCATCCCTATCCATGGCATATTTTTTATTAGAGAAGTGATGGGTTTACAGACCAATTATGCATAAAATTCAGGATTCCCATACACCATACCATCACCAACCCCTTGTGTTAGTGAGGAATATTTGCTACAATTGATGAGAGCAATTTTTTTTAATAGTACTAATTTTTTAACAGTAGTTACCTTTGTTACAATTGATGAAAAATTATTAAAAGAATACTATTAACTATCTTCCATGGCTTACATTAGACACATTTTTCCATATACCACCCTAATATTAACACTTTGTATTAGGGTTGTATATTTGTTATAATTCATGAAAGAACATTCTTATACTTATTTTATTAACTATTGTCTGTCATCTAAAATAGTATTCACTGTGTTATACAGTTTGTTTTAACTTTCAATTTTTATTACAGTGAAATATATAACCTAAAATTTCCCCTTTTAACTACATTCACCCATATAATGGATGGTGATGCTACCATCACCACAATCCTTTTCCAAACCTTTACAGTCAACTTAAGTAGAAATTCTGTACAAATTAAGCATCAATTCCCCATTCTCTAATTCCATTCTATCCCCTGGTTACCTATATTCTAGAGTCTAACTCTGTGAGTTTGTGTATTATATTTAGTTCATGTCAATGAGATCATACACTATTTGTTCTTTTGTGTTGGTCTTATTTCATTCAGCAGAATGTCTTTAAGGTTCATCCTCAGCTATAGCTGAGAAAGAAGAGAGTATGGGAAGATTGTTATATCTCATTAGCTTAATTCTTTTAACAGTTTTTTTTTTAAATTTATCTTAGCTTTGGGGAAGAAAACGAGAAACTGTTAGCCTGTGTATTTTGAATTTCTTTGAAGAGTAAATAGCATATTGATTATATTTAGGCTTTAAAAACTAGATTATCTTAAAATGCATCATGAATCAAAGATAAATTTTTACTTGTCAGCATGACCTGACTAGAAGAATGTTCTTAATTGATAAAAATGTTTCCCTAAGTAATATAAAGCAAAAAATAGCACTTATGTCTTTTTGACTGAGTCTTTAAAAGAATTAAGCTAATGAGATATAAAAATCTTCCCAATTCTCCTGGCTCTCAGCTATAGCTACTTATGATATAATAGCTTAGGGAGAGAAGGACATGTGAAGAATTAACCAGGATGAGATTTTAAAGAACTGGGATAGGAATGGTATAAAGGTTCAAATCTTAGTCACAGACTGGGCTGTTCTATTTGATCTTGCATTTTTCTGTTCAGCTGATACCTGGGACCCCACACTAGTGCTCTAGCCATTTCTGGAACAAGAAAGCTGTTGACACAGAGCTGAACCATGGTCAGTTCTGAGGCATCCACTACATGCTTCACCTCTTCTTAGGGACTGCAGGATCAAATCAGAAAATAATTTTAACATGGGACCAGGAGTGAGAGGATAGAATGGGGGAATATGAATTTGGTGAAACTTCCTTCTTATACCATAATACATATTCCCACGCCCTCCCCCACCCCAACCCTCGCCAAAGGCATCTTTTCCAATTGTAGCATCGAGAAATCTCAGCCAGTAACTCATGTATGCAAGACAAATAATTTTATCTACAACACAATTTAATTTCCATCTACAGTCTTCATTTTGATGATACAGGAGAAAATCAGTTCCAGTCAATGAGGGTTTCTTGCTCTGTCCCAGAGATTTCATCTTAGTTTCAGAGGGCTTAACCAGGGCCAAGGCACAGGTGGTGCCAGTGATCATGTAGACAGTGATGTCACCCGACTATACAGGCCTCTGGCAAGATGTCCCTCCTTCACCTAGTTTCACTCATTATATCATACAGAGGGCAAAGCACAGTACCCCTTTAGACGTGAAGGTAGGAAGAAACTCAGTGTTTTCTGCCCTTCATGAGTGGCATTGTGGCAACAGATGTAGGCCATTTTACATCAGCATATACCACGCAGAACTGTGTGGGAGAGAGGGTGGTCTATGATGTGAAATGCGGTCTATGCTTGGTGGCAAAGCCCTAGGATGTGTATATCCATTATGGGTGATGTTCCACACTGATGAAGGATGTTGGTGTGG
>JAQZBX010003623.1:25578-64517 GCA_029593785.1 Cabassous unicinctus | reverse complement strand
ATAACATTTATGTAATCAAATGCACATATATGCATATGTATTTATATATCATTTTACAAATATTGGTATGTATTGTGAAAATTTTGATTTTTACCTACAATAAAAAAAAACAAAAAATCCTAAACAGAACCCCCCAAAATAAAACCAGTTAAAAGAGGAGCATGCTCATGCTTTCCCCACTCAAACTTGACTTTGCAGCCCCTGAGATACCTCCAATAAAACTAAGGCTCCAAGGAGAACAGTTGAAATCACTCTCTAGACTGAAGTCACCATTTTACAAAAGATCCAGGGGGCTAAAAGACTCACTGTTCCCCTGAAAAGCCAGAGCTGAAATCCTGGGCCCCACCCTATAACCTCTCCATCACAACCCCTCCACCCCGTCCCCACTCACTTCTTCACCTCTGTCTCTGAGCTTAGGTGTGTAGCCTACACCACACAGTAAAACCTCCTTATTTTGGTTAACCTGGAAGACACCTGTGAGAAGTTAATAAAACCCTCAAATAGAGAATATATTTAAAAACACACTTCCGAATTCATTGGCTAACAAGAACCAGGTAAGCAAGCATTCTCCTTAGAGAATTTATCCAAGGAAAAGAAAGGCATTATTAATTTGCAGCTTCTGAATGATTTGTTGCTTCCAAAATATTGAAGGGAGCTTGTAGAGAATTTTCTCTCTTTTAAGATTTAAACGTTTCCTTAAAAAATCTTTTCATCTCTATTTAACATAATGAACCTTTTTCTTTATAGAGAACATAAAAGTAAGCTTCATCCCAGACCTGCCTGACATCACAAATTCTGAATTAAGTATAAATATGCATTAAAATAGACAAATCAGGATTCTGTGGATTCAAATTATTTGTCAGCATCAATAAATGTTATGCCTGGATTGTAGCATCAGTATGTCAAAGCATTGACTCAGATTAAGACCCAGCTTGTTTATAGAGGTATCAAGCTGTAAGAATCCAAAAATAATATCTTACTATTTCCTAAAACTGCCTGGCAAATAGAAGTCATCTAATAAATATTTTTTAATAAAAAATAAATAAATAAATAAAAATAAAAAATAAAAATAAAAATAGTTGTATAAAATTGCAAAGTAGGAACATATCACAATTTATTTAACTTCTTTTTTATTAATGGATATTTAAATGGTTTTTGATTATTAGCTCATACAAATTATGTTGTAATAATTAATTGTGTAATGTAATGAAATTAATTAATGTAATAATTAATTGACCGACCTTTTGTGCATACTTTCAATTATTATTTGTAGGGCAGGTTATCAATATCGGCACTGCTAACTCAAGAGGTGTGTGCCTTTTCTATTCTGATTTTGTAAAAATTGTTCTCCAAAAAGGGTGATGGATTTTTGCTACCACAAAAGGTTTAATGGTCTTCCTGTTTTCTCAAATCTTTGCCATCCGACATGGACACTGCTAGCCACGTATAGCTATTTAAATTGAAATTAAGTAAAATTTAAAATACAGTTCTCAGTCATTCTAGCCAAATTTCAAGAAATCAATAGTTACATGTGGCTAATGGCTACCATTTGGAGCACCACAGCTATTTATTTCCATCATTGCAGAAAGTTCTATTGGATAATTCCACCTAAATTTTGGCCAATATTGGATATTATGGATCTTTTATATTTTTGGCAATATAATAAATTTAACAAGGTCTAATTTTAGTTTTTATGTTTTTATTTAAATGGTAAACATTTTGTAAGTGTTTATTAACCATTTATATTTCTTCCACTATTAAGTGGCTGTTCATAGACTTTCTCCATATTTCTATGGGATTGTTTGATTTTATTATTAATGTGCAGCTATTTATTGGATGACTCAATATATTGATGAGGTAGCAGAACAAAATATAATTGAAGTAGTATTATGGTGATATCATTTGACCAATAAAATGGTTTTGAACTAGTAATAAGCAATTGCTTGCACAGAAATGTGTCCTAACAAATTATCAATATTTATTCATTGAAATAATTTCCCAATGATCCTACCTTGTCAACACTTGACTGGTAAACACATGGTTATGGATTGAAACTAGCTCAGAGAGGTGAAATACATTGTCCAAAATCTAATAATGAGCTGACCCACAATTCAAATCCAAATCCTTTAACTTGAAATTCTATGCTCATAACCACTCTTCTCCTGCTTCTGGGGGAATAAAATAGCCTGAGGATCTACCCATATCCTTAGGAAAAATTGAAATGAGTGGCAAGATTGTCCTTTAATAAATGAATGTGTACAATTTGAACTCCAAGATTCCCAACGCTTTGGCGAAGAAGTGATGCTTTGGGGAAGAAGCTCTGCAGAAGAGGAGAGAGGCCACAAACCCTAGGCTACGGCCATTAGGAGAAAATCCTGTTTTTAGAAGCAGGATATGTGGAGTTTTGCATAAGGAACAGAGGCTTCTATTTAGGCGTGGTCTTTTTATAGGTAAATTTATTCTCCCCTCTCCAGTAAACTCACTTTGCCACCTCTTTGCTTTTGCTCCTGTCACGTCAAGTAGCCTGGCAGTTTCTAGACCTGTGTTCTTTCCATTCCTCTGGTTTCGACCAAAATGGAAAGGGAAGTGGCAGGGACATATGAAGGAGGAAGAAGAACTTGACTCTCTCTAAGGAGAACTGAAGATGTCCAGTGTTGTGGCAACAAGAATTGAGGGAAACTTGCAACAGAGGGTTCCTGCGCATGCTTGGGGCTGCAACAGGGGTCTATTCTCACAGTGAAATCGCATCGCTCTCTAGTGTGACTTTACACCCTTGCTAAGTGTCTGTCAGTTCAGTCTCTGATGCGAACCTAATATTTTACTTTTTTTGTGAATAATTGGGGCATGGTTATATGAATTAAGAAACATCCATCCTGTGGAATATTTATGTAGCTGTTCAAAAAGATGTCAGTGTGACATAAGGATACTGTATTAATCAGCCAAAGGGGTGCTGATGCAAAATACCAGAAATCGGTCAGTTTTTATAAAGGGTATTTATTTGGGGTAGAAGATTCCAGTTACCAGGCCATAAAGCATTAGTTATTTCCCTCACCAAAGTCTATCACCATGTGTTGGAGCAAGATGGCTGCCAAGGTCTGCTAGGGTTCACGCTTCCTGGGTTCCTCTCTTCTGGGGTTTGCTTCTCTCCAGGCTCAGCTGCTCTGGTATCTACACAAGGCCAGCTATAGACTGTCCGGTGAACTGCTTGTTTCTCTTCCCAGGGCCTTCTCTCTTTCCTCATGACCAAGCTCATCTGTGTGATTACTTCCTGGGGCTCACAGCTCTCTGCTGTGCAGTGTCTCTGTGAGTCCCTGTCCACCAAGGGGATGGGGATGCAAAGTCCTACTAATGTGGCCCAATCAAAGCCTTAATCATTATTTAATCAAGTAAAAGTAAAACCTCTGAATCCAATATAATCTAATATGCCCAGAGGAAAAGACCAGTTTACAAACATAATCCAATATTACTTTTTGGAATTCATCAATAATATCAAACGGCTACAGATACCTAGCTGGCTGGAGTTTTTAGAGGATTGATGTGGTGATTAGGTAAGTATTTATTCATGTTCCTGAATCCAAAGAGGTAAAATAAAAGGAAGCTCTTGAAGCAGTTGTGTATCACACTCTCCTGAGAACTCCCTCTGAATTCTCTTTTCTCATTGGTAAAATAAGGCTACTATTATTGCACTATTATTGTGAGAATTAAAAGAGATGGTAAGTGCTCGTAGGAGAACTATTAGTATAACTGTTTCCCCTGTAGGGTCTACCTGTGCTGTGTGAGGAATTCTGGCAAACATCTCTTGGACCCCATCCCCAATGTTTTCCTTAACATCCCCAATATTTATCTGTGAACATTAACTACTCATTTGATCACAAATCATTAACTGAAAAAAGGTTACACATCATAAATGCCCCATTATAGGAGAATAATTATGTATATTTGGGGGCTTCTCTTTGATGGTAAGTTTGAAATAATACATTTGGTTAATAACATATAGCGGTAAACAAAACAATAGTAGGCAAGATATCTATGCTACACTGTTTTAAAAGTATGTATGCACACAGATAAAGTCTGTTTATGAGGGCAGTGACATGGATGTGTGTGTGTGAGAGAGGGAGGGAGAGAGAGAGAGAGAGAGAGAAGAGTGCATGCTTGCGTATTCACTATAGCTGTCCAGCAAAGTTCATGGTATGGATATAGCACTCTATAAATAATATATCCAGGAAAAAAAGGAGCATTGAAAAACAAACAGCCCAAAAAATCTTAAATGGAATTAGAACTTGAAATTTTTTTCTCTACTGGGTTTACAATATATAAAATTTAGGTGATAAAACCATAACCCCCTAGAATATTAGAGCTAGTTTTCACTTGGAAAATTAAAGCATATACATCTCAGCCTCCCCCTCACCTCCATCCCAAAGGAACTATGGTTAAGAGTTTTCCTTTTATCTGAAACAAACATGAAATTATACATATACTTTTACCATGTAATGTTTTTCACATCATGCATTATGACAATCTTTCCATGTCTATATTTAATGCTCTACCTTATTCTTTTTGAACAGATACATAAATATTCCACAGGATGGATATTTCTTAATTCATGTAACCATGCTCCTATTATTCACTATTTCACTATCATAAGCAATGCTATAATGAATGCTTTACACACGAAATCATAAAGTCGAAGCACTACATGTACTTCAAATTTTGATTGATATTGCCAAATTGTCCTTCAAAAAGAGCAAATTCTCTTGGTATGCCCAACAAAAGGATAGCAAAGTGCCTATTTCCACACATCTAACTGGACATTATTAACCTATTTTTGTCACTCTTACAGGAAAAAATTGAAATCATGTTTTAATGTGCATTTTGAATTTTTGTTAAGAATGTTTTCTTGAGATTAAAATATTAAAAAATTAAAATATTTTTATAATGTCACTTAAATTGGTAATTCATATCTCTGGTTTATATTTTCTATTGGATTTTCTTTATTTATTAAAGGGGGATATGTATTTATTCAAAAAAGAAGCTTGAGATGCAATCACTAAAGAGTCCTGTTAAATTTAAGTATTTTTCCCTGGGAGAAGGAAAGCATTTACATCTGGGCAGAAAAGAAAAGCCCTGGGGGGATCAGGGGGAGTGAGAATTCAAACTTGACTATTACGGCTAGAATTAGCTTTGCCCTCATTCCTTCCCCATAAGCAGAGAAAACCCCCTGTTCTTGAAAACAGGCATCTTAGCTGAAAATCACAAAGTTGAGGATTAGACACGCTGTCTACTCTCCACTGGGACTGGAAACTTCTGGCAATGTTCTAGATACTTCAGTTTGAAAAGGTGTCAGTTTGTCCATTCAACAACTAATTGCCAGTGAGCAGGCATCTAGCAAGAAAAAACAGAGAAGGTCACTGCCCTGTCAGAGCTTACAATTATGCTGGAGAGAAAAGGAAAAACAACACCTATCCTTTCCTTCTTCCTCTTATTTGGGGGATGTGTATAAAGGGAGGTGGATGAATGGGAGAAAAAGTTGGTAGGGATGAATATACAAATTGAACAATTTGGGGAAACTTAACAGAAGGGAGAGAGAAGATACAGTGCTGCTGAACATGTGTTTGGGTTATTATTTAACAAACATAACATTGATAAAACAGTTCATAAATTATTATTCTTATACCAGGTTAATTTTATTTAGCACTAATTATTTAATTAAGTTAATTGAAAACCGTTCCAATTTTTTTTCTTTTATCTGGTTAAGTTTTCTTTGGGTTGAAACTTTCTTGCCATCCTCACCCCATTTGAAAGATGCTAAAGTTGGCATTCAATGAGTAGATAATTCTTAAAGCAGCAGTAATCTGTTTAGCTCTGCTAACTTATCAGAAAAAAAACCATAGATGCTTTGTGTTTTCTCTTTTTGAAGATGTAAGCCTATGACTGTCTGTCCCTAAACTTGTGAAGGGTTTTAAAATGTTTTATGAATCCCCACCTAAAATAAATTCTAAGTATAAAACTGATTTTAGTATACTAATATTAAAAGAATGACCTTAGTCCAAGGCTCCCCTTTTTAGATATGAAGACAGCAAGACTCAAAGGATTTTAAATTACTTTGCATGTAAAAAGATTCTGCTTTCTTTTAAACTCTTCATCGGTGTAAGAAAAGATGAAGCAAAGGGGAAGAATAAATAAAAGGGAAATTACTACTGAATTTGGGTGGCATTTTTTATTTTTTATTTTATTTTATTTTTTTGCCAATAATCTTTATTTCGCACTTCCCCCACCCGGCATCTTAACTGGGCATGAGAGAATTTATCAGCAGCTACAGAAACCATTTCCTCTTTTCACACGACTACTCCACTGGCAGTTTAGCATTCCCCTTAAGTGTTACTGCAACTTCCGGAGCCACTCAGCTACTTGTACATCCCACACACTCCTCTTTGAGCCAGGGCCTCCCTTTGAGCCATAGTTGCTTTTATTTATCTTTTTTATTTAAAAAGTAGTTTTATTAAGATATAGTCACATACCATACAATCCATCCAAAGTGTACAATTAATGGCTTTTAGTATAATCACAGAGTTGTGCATTTATCACCACAATCAACTTTAGAACATTTTCATGGCTCCAAAAAGAAAAACCCCATACCTCTTAGCAGTCACCTCTAAATCCCTCTATCCTTCCCCAACTCTACCACTAATTTATTTCAGTCTCTATATTTACATTTAAATTTACATTTTCTATAAATGGAATCATACAATATGTAGTACTTTGTTTCTGGTTTCTTTCACTTAGCATACTGTTTTTTAATTAGAGAAGCTATAGGTTTACACAAAAGTCGTATAAAAAAGAAAACAATTAGAAGCAGAGTGGGCATCACCATCTCAAAATCCTCAAGATTGGGGAATGAACAATGGACTAAAGTAGACTTATTATCATTCTACTATAGACTTATTATTATTCTAGCAATGGAAGAACTCTTATCATTGATATAAAGGCAGTGGCCACCAGAAGTTCTGAGGGGAGGGAGAGGGCAGAAGAGATGTAATATGGGGGCATTTTCGGGATATTAGATTTGTCCTGCATGACATTGCAGTGACTTATACAGGCCATTGTATATTTTGTCATAACTTACAAAATTATGTGGAACAAAGTGTAAATTATAATAGAAACTGTAGTCCATGATTAGTACCAATGCTTCAATATGTGTTCATCAATTGTAACAAATGTACTGCATTAATGAAGGATGTTGTTAATGTGGGAAAGTGTGGGAGGGAGAGGCAGTGGGGCATAAAAAAATCCCTTTATTTTTTTATGTAACATTTATGTAATCTAAACCTTCTTTAAAAATAAAAATAATTAATTATAAAAAAGCAAAAAATAAATAAAACATCCCCATTTTACTCTTTGTTGACACTTTGCATTAGTGTGGTACCTTTGTTACAATTGATAAAAGAATATTAAAATATTACTATTAACTATAGTGAGTTCTGCTGACTCTGTTTAGCTTCTTGACATTGAAGCTTTTTCTAAAGAAAGAGTAATTTGTTAAATAATAAAAATGCTTCTTGAGGGAGCAGAAGTGTCTCAAGCAGTTGAGCACCCGCTTCCCATATGGGAGGTCCCTGGTTCGGTCCCCGGTGCCTCCTAAAAACAAAATAAAAACAAAAACAACAAACAACAATAACAAAAAACACAACTCAGGGAAGCAGATGTGGCTCAGAGGTTGAGCGCAGGCTTCCCACATATGAGGTCTGGGGTTCAATCCCCAGCCCAGGTACATCAATAAAGGGGGGAAAAAATGCTTCTTGAGCAGTTAGAATTTATCAAGGTATGGTTTTCAGAGGGGAGTAAAGTCTCCTGATAATATTAGATTTTTGACATCCTGGGTGATAGAAACTTTAATTTTTTAAAAATTGAGTTGAAATTCACGTAAGATAAAAAATTTAAGTGAACAATTCAGTGATACTTAGTACGATGGCTATGTTGTATAAATACCACTGCTGTTTAGTTCCAAAGCATGTCATCACCCCAAAAGGAAACCCATACTCATTAAGCAGTTTATTCCCCACTGCTCCTTCCCCCCAGCCCCTGGCAACCATCAGTCTGCTTTCTGGATATTTCATACAAATGGAATCATACAATATGTGATCTTTTGTTTCTGGCTTCTTTCATTTAGCATAATGTTTTTGAGGTTCATTCACATATCAGCACTTCATTCCTTTTTATGGCTGGATAATATTCCATTGAACGTCTATACCACAATTTACCCATTTATCTGTAGATGGATATTTGAGTAGATTCCACCTTTTTGTCTACTGTAAATAATGCTGGTAAGAATATGTGTATATTTGTGTTTTGGGGTTACCTGTTTTCAATTCTTTGGGGGTATATAATGATAATTAGAATTGCTGGGCCATTTGGTATTTCTTTTTAACTTTCTGAAGAACCACCAAACTGATTTCCACAGTGGCTGAACCATTTTACATTTCCAATACACAAGCTCTCCAATTTCTCCAAATCCTCACCAACACTTGTTATTTTCCGTTCTTTTTTTATTATAGCCATCTAGTGGGTGTGAAGTGGTACCTCATTGTGGTTATGGTTTGCATTTCTCTTTTATTTTTATACAATATTGTGTGCTTATGGTATGAGAAATAATGAAAGAAGATGGGATCCTGACAGCGACTGAGCTTTGAATGCTGACATCACTCCTGAGATGTGAATGCTGTGAACTGTCTACAAGATGTAAAGCTATACCAGGTTTCCATGAGGATCTTACTTTTAAAAAGTAATGCTAAATATCTAAAACAGCTGATGTTTGATAAGAGTAGTGTTTTCTCCACTTTCTTCTCAAATTCAAATAACCAATTTTCGGAGACTTGGAATTTCTGTAAGTCTTTATATGATGGAATTATTATTCCTAAAGCTAACTGAATTCTTGAATTCACTTTCAAGATTGCAAAATACTCTTTCCTGCTAATTGTAAGGCACATTTGACTAACACAAAATAATTAAGTCAAAGAACTAAGAAGGTAAATTGATTTGCCCATGATCATCAGCTTGTTAGTGGTGGAGTTTGACATGAAATCCAATTTTTCTGACTCCTGGGCTGGTGTTTTCATGCCAAAGTTACATCCTCAAAAGCAGGGGTTCTTAACCGTTTTTTTGTTCCATGGACTCCTTTGCCAGTCAGGTAAAAACTATGGACCCCTTACTAAGTCCAGACTATACTGTGCATTATTTAATAAATATATCACACCTGCATCAACACTTCCCCACAAGAATAACATTTTCTTGAATTTCAATTCAAGCCCACGGACCCCTGGTTAAGAACCCTTGGTTAATAACCCCTGCTCAAGAGAGTATGCAGCAGTCATTCCCACATTTTCTTATATAAAAAACCATTTTAAATGGCAAAAAATGTCATTGTCAATTTCCACTTCACCCCTATCATAGTAGCACTACCTTTAGTGTCAGTTGCTAAAGAACATATATTTTGACCAAATAGTTTGATAAATTTTCTTATAGAAACATGTATTTTATTTATCATATAGCATCTGCTAATACATATATATGAAAAACAGTTGTGAATATGAATTTGAGACATGTTACCTGTTTGCATGTGTTTTTGAGGCATTTTGCTCCCTATACCTATAAAATAACTTCATGTAGTTCATACATAGAAACCCTGCACATGCAATTCTTCATTGTTTCCTAGTTTGGCATATGACTCAATTATTCTCAAAAGAACAGAATTTCTTGAAGGCAGGGAAGACAGATACTTGGGGAAAATAATGGAGCGGGCCAAGTCTGTTCATACTGCTCTCTTCCTCCTTCCTCTTCTCTATCTCAGAAGCTTCCCGCACTTGAGATTCACGGTCCTCTTACTGTTATGTTCTCCCCGGACTTTATCCCAATTTAAATCCTTCTTTCACCCCTTTTCGAGTATGATTAATGGTTGTGTTGGAAAAATGCCCTTTGCCAACCATGAAATTAGACATGATTTGTTAATTTTGTTGGTGGAGAGATCAGGACTCAGGCTTATTTTGTTATAGTTCTCAGAGGGGTTGCATTTTAACCTGAGACGATTCAATTCAATAAACATTTATTGAAGCCTTTTCCCAGCTTTCTAGTTACAGAACTCCCTCCCCCACACGCTAGGCCCATGCTCAGGTAGACAAATAAATGAACGAAACGAACCATGTGATCAAATATGGCAATGGAAGTCGGTACATTGCAAAGCAGTTGTACAGAAGCATGAATGATTAAGTATAGTTGGCGTAATAGGGAGGGTTTTCTTAAGGATCCAAGAGAATGAATCATAAATATGAAATTTCCAACATCAGTGATAGGCTAGTAGGGAATCTGCTACCTTGAAGCCAAACACTGTTTTCATGTTGCACTGAAACTTTTTGCAAACAAAATAGGAATTTTCAGGCCTCTTTGCCTAATGTTTCCCTCTGCAGGAGGTACCCAACCTAAGAAACACACATACTCTCACTCAAATAAAACCTGCCGACTTGTTTGTTCTCCAAGGACCAGCTGGAACCTCAGCTCCTCTGATTTGAGTCCCTTTCTTAGCTTTTTGAGAATTAGTGGTTCCCTCCTCAGTCTCTTCTCTCACTGTACTTGTTTTTGCTTTTGTTTTTGACCCCATAATTGGGATAATGAAATCATAGAACTTAAAGTAGAATAGAGTTTAACAGCAACTAGTCTTGAGCTGTTATTTATTAGAAGTTGGGGTCCAGAGAAGTTGTTATATTTATTTAGTGGCAGAAATTTCTCTAGAATCCAAGTGATTGGCTAACAATTCTGGTTGGGAAACAGCCTGAGTCACTACAGTAGCCAACTTTCCATTTTTTACATAACTATAAATTTCACGGTTTCATTATAGGTATTCTTACAAAATCAATATTAAGAATTATTAACATAAAAATAGTAAAATAGGGACTTTGGGAAGACAGTTCTACATGGCACTTCTCCACATCTTGTGCTAGACTATCTTTTCAAGGATATTTGCATAACAAAAAGGCTTGGTAGCTAGGGATAGTGTCTCACTATGGATAAAAGGACAGATCTGTTTTCTGATCAGGATAGTAAAAATAGATATGTTTCCTTCTTCTTCACAGGACGCTCCAGGGTAATAAAGATAATGTCTCTCTCCAGAGAGGAAGTGGGACTGGTTTGCCAGTAGCACTATATAACATCAAGATATCCTCACCTCAGAGTACTTCGGTTATGAAAGACCCACTGTGAGAACTAGATATACCTGAGTCCACCTCTACATTGCCTCTGGATTCTTTGTTTTAGTATTGTAAAATAAATTCTATTATTACATGTTTTCTCATATTATTACAAATTCTTCATAGATTTATATTAGTTGCATATATTTCCTTATATGCACACACATTTTTGCTCATGCTCATATAGATATTTAAATTTTTATCATTTTCTCTATTACAAATGCAATTTAATGTACATCTTTGTTCTTAATTTTTCTGTATTTCATATGATTTTTAATAGAATAGATTTCCAGATAAGAAATTATTGAGTAAAAGCCTAGAAATATTTTTTGAGTTTCTTATTTCATTCTACCAAAACGCCTTCCAAAGAGTTTGAAATAATTGATATTCTCGCTAGCCATGTCACAATGTGTTTTCATAAATGTTATCTTTCACTCCTTCCCCATCACTATTTTGAACTTTCCACACTTCCTCAAATTCCTCCCAGCCTTTATATGGGTCCTTCCTTCTACTTAGAATGCTGCTGGCAGAGACAAGTGTTACCTTGCAGATCTCAGTTTAGATGTCATTTACTAAGAGAGTTCTTCCCTGGCTTCTCAAACTACCATACATTACCATTACACATGATACTTTATTTCCCCTATCTAACTGTTTAATGTTTTTTGTTGTTGTTGTTGTCTGTTTGTTTGTTTTATTCCTGGCTTGAATTTAAGCTCTTTAAGGATAGGGATCTCATTTGCCACGTATATCACTGAATCTCTGGTGCTAAAACAGAGTTTGACATACAATAAGCACTTAATAAATACTTCTTGAATGAATGGACCTGTTCTGATGCTCATAATAATATAGTAAGATAGATACGGCAGTTATTCTTGATTTAAAAAGCAAGGACTTACAGGGATAGGTTGAAGTGATCTCCTAAAAGTCACTGGGTGAGACTGCAGTAGAGAGAGAATTATAATCCAGCCACCCTGGCTTCTAGCAGATACCCTTTCCAACACAATCAAGGCATGAGTAATTTTTTTAATACTTGTGTCAATTACAAAAAATATATTTGTAATTTCATGCAAACTGAGCTATTAACTAAGTACAGTCATAAAAACTGTCTCCATGTGTAGTGATGCATCAGATAGCTCTGAATTACTGATTGGCCTATTAATGGATACAATGGAACCAAATCAGGAATTATAACCATAGAGGGAACAACTGGTTTCCTGGTCTTCTTGGGAGCAGTGGGGAACTTAGCATTGTTCAAAAACTGAGAACATACTTTCATTTTGACTTTCAGACATGTCATGTGAATCATGTGCAAGTGAGGTTTTTTTTTCATTAGCTCTTGTAATTATGTAAAGGCCTGTTGCCCTACAATTTCCATAAGTTTTTCAAGAAATATCAATAAAGGGAATCATATATGGCCCAACAAATTCTTATTTATTCAGGTTCTAAGCAACTAGAAAGTTCAAATATTTCTATACTCCTTTCTGAAAAGAAACAAATGATAAACAAGTTGCTATCAGAAATTTATTTTTAAATGAAATCTTGGGATGTGCCACTTTGTGGTATCATGGTATACATTCTCTTTTACACACTGTTCAGTCTATATCTCCAGGACCTCAAAATATGAATGTATGCTTATAACAATGTATATCAGGAGCGGCCACATTGCAATTTCTATTTCCCTTAGTTTCTAGAAGCTTTGTTGGACTGACAGCTCCAGATTTCTGGTCAGTTTCCTAGTGAGCTTATTTCATACTACCAAAATGAGCTGGAATCATTTGCCCTGAACCCAAGAAATGGGACACAAATTTGGCAAGTGGTCCCTGAGTGGATCCAGAGCTGGCCATTACTTAGGGATAGTTGGAACAAAAATTCAATTCATTCAATTTTAGACTCAAAATTCTTTCTTCCTTACTTTTTACCAGTATCACTGTCATTACTTGGATAAGTTATATGATTCTTGAAAAAGAAACAAACCTTCTCAACCTGGAGAAAATGATAGTCTTGACCTTTAAACCAGCCAACCTTAGATCAGCTGCTGGTTTGGCTTTGCTCTCCTCATGCCAGGACAGTCTGCCGTTTTGTTATTTCAGAATTCACCGAGTTTGACTTCATGTTTCCTTCCCATTAATAACATATAGGAAGAGGCGAAGTCATCTGAAACTGCAAAGCTTTGAAAATAAAATGCTGAGGCTTGGTTTAGCCTTCCTATTGCCCAACATGTATCTATAACTTGACCTTAGATTAGCATGCCAGTCAACTTCCACATTTTCCAAACTAATTCAGATAAGTATGTTAACTTAAAACCCCAGATGTAGCTGGGACTCACCGGTTGGTACTTTATTTTAGTTGAGTAACTCTGAAAGTGAACAGTGTGAGGGAGATACATAAAATGTCTCATCTAGTGACACAAACATTTTCTCAGGGAGCATCTTCTCCCAATAAACCTTGTATTTAATGCTGGATAGTAAACAGTTTCAATAAACAAATATTTATTGAGCACTTACTATATGCTAGGTATACAGTGATGAACAAGACAGACAAGGCTCATGCCTCAGGGATTTTATGTTCCAGGGGGGAAAACACATAATAAACCAGAAAAGGTAACAATTACAGGTGGTGTGAGCACTATATAGAAATAAACAGGAATCAAGTCGAACAGCCAGAGAAGGCCACTTTAGATAGCATGATTAGGGAAGGCCTTTCTGAGGAGGTAAAATATTTACCAGTGAGAATTTTACAAATGACAAGAATGACTAGGCATGTGAAAAATTTATTTTCACAAATTATTTCAGGCATAGAGGATAGCAAAGTGCAAAAGTCATGAAGGAGGAAGGGGTCTAGAAGGTTTGAGAATCAAACAGAAGGCAAGCCTTTCTGGAACAGTGAGCAAATTGAGAGGATGAAGGGGTAGGTGTGCTGGGCCTTGTAGGATTTTATTCAAAGACTATATAAAAGATAACCTATTGGGGAGTATTAAGCAAAGGAGTAACTTGATCCACATTACATTCAAATAAATCATTCTGGTTAAGGTGGACTCAGTAGGAAAAATTGGATAACTAGGTAAGAAGGGGTGAGGAACAAGGAAGAGCCAAGGATGACACTTAGGTTCCTGGCTTGTGGTATTAATTCAGGAAAAAGTGGACGGCATTAGAAGGTAATTGCTGGGAAGCAGATGTGGCTCAAGCAATTGGGCTCCCGTCTACCATATAGGAGGTCCAGGGTTCAATTCCTGGGGCCTCCTGGTGAAAGGCAAGCTGGCCCGAGTGGAGAGCTGACCTGCGTGGAGTGCTGGCCCATGCAGAGAACTGGCACAGCAAGATGATGCAACAAAAAGAGACACAGAGGAGAGACCAGGGAGCTGAGGTGGTGCAAGAGATTGAGTGCCTCTCTCCCACTCCAGAAAGTCCCAGGATCAGTTCCCGGTGCTGCCTAAAGAGAAGACAAGCAGACACAGAACACACAGTGAATGGACACAGAGAACAGATAACGAGGGGTGGGGGGATAAATAAATAAATAAATAAAATCTTAAAAAAAAAAGAAGGTAATTGTTGCAGTCCAGTAAGAAATTAGGTTGTATTGGACCAGAGTGGTGTTGGCCGTGGAAAGGGTAAAAAGTGGACACATTCATTAAGTTTGTTGGCTCTTTAAGGTAGCTGGGGTGTCAACTTCTTACCCTGTGTGGCTTATAGGATAATCCAGGCCTATTAGTAAAAAAATAATACTTCTCAAAATTTTCATTTCCAGTAAAATAAACATTCCCTAGGACACAGTCCTGCTAACTCATCTGTTATCTTGCTAGCTGTATAGACATTAAAACACTTGGTTTATTTAATAGAAGGAAGTCACGAGGTGAGATCAAATAGTAGAGATTATTTCAGTAATTTGTGGTTCCACAACTGCCTAAACATGCATCTTCTGTATGGTTCACTTGTGAAAACTTTGTTCTTCTTAGCTTTATATTTGATTGCATCAATAATTAGCCAAAGCTTCATTTTCCTGATTCCATTCTAACAAGCTAACTTAAAAACAGATTTCTTTTGTTGGTTATTCAGATCCACGCTCATTAATGGCATGACCATGGAAGAATCACTTATCCTTGCTGAGCCCCAATTTCCTTATCTGTAAAAGGGAAGTAATAATATCTGAGAGATTACTATCAGACTGACATAATAGATGAATGGGCTGTGCAAAACTGAAAATAAACATAATTATTTTTCTAACTTCATAAGGTTTTGTTCCATCAAATTCAAGGATGTCCTCTTCCTATTTTTATATCTTAACTGAGTAGACCTAGAATATTCCTACCCCTGATATGCTAAGATGACACTAGTAACTCACAACCAGTGGGCAATGTGCTAAGAGTGGCTTTTCCAAACTTGGAATTGTGACTGTGGTCATCTAGCCACACTCTCTGCTTCTCACTGTGCATCTTGTAAGCAAGGACACATTTTTGAGAGAGATGTCAGCGAGAGAATCTCAAGGTGAAATTCTAGTGAAGATGTTCTCATGGTGTGGTCTAAGGACCCTTGGGGATCCCTGACACCCTTTCAGTGGTCCACAAGATTCTTCCTTATTTAACTGCGTATCTGTGTAATGCTGGATTTTTTTCATATTCTTTAACCAAAACAATATATTGCAATAGACGGAATATGGGATCAGATAATATAGCATTTTTTAAACTGTTAAATAAGGTTGCTCTTCTCACTAATTTTTTTTTGTTTCGGAAATTATAGCTATTTTTAAAAAATGTATTATTATTATTTTATTGTTCTTATCAAATGACTAAATATTTTTAAAATTTTCACTTTTAATAGCTATTAGCATAAATAATGCCATATATCACCCACATAAAGAAAAGTTCTTTGGAGTCTTTATAACTTTCAAGAATGTAAAGAGGTCCTGAGACGGACAAGTTTGAGAAACACTGTTATAGTGCAATCAACCAATCTGGGCATTGTTACTGAGCAAGCCCATTATTTTGTTCACCACAATGCCAAGCTCTAACCAGCTGAATTTTCATGCTCAGAAAGCTCATTTTTCACTTGTTCTATCCTGCTTGTCTTCTTGAATTTCTTCTCTAAGTTTTACTGAGAGGATAAATGAGTGATTTTTGGTCAGGCTCTGTAACAAAACCTGAAGCACAAAAAATAATACACAGTCTTGCTTTAGGAAGCATGAGTCCTCATGGATAAAGCAGTCAAGGTACACATGAGATTACAGCAGAGAGAGAGTTGTGCCCTCTGCCTAGGAGATCAGAAGGACAGAAACAGAGCAGAGTGCTCGGGACATCACAAAACCTGAGCAAATGATCCATCCTCCTTTTTATGGCTCAACCCCTAACTTCAAACAGAACTGTCCTCACTGTGGCCACCAAGAAGGTGTACTGCTCCCATGTATCTTTAGGAGAGAACCTGATGCATCCAGCTCTTACGACTTCGGAATCTACCTCTGCTTTCCAGCTGAAGCAAAGTACTAAGTGCAGCAGGAGTACTAGTCTGGACATTTCTACCCAAGCCAAGGTCCTCCATGGGCAATCTTTACACCACAGTCTGAGTCTCTTTTTCTGGAATCCTCTTTCCTACTTTCATAGGTATCATACCCGCATTGCACTCTGAAGCCTTTTTCTTCCTATTCCTTTTCCCTCTCGTCTTTCCCTTTTGCAGGCATTATCCCCTAATTAATTCTCTGAACCTCAGTTTTGGCAGGGATAAAATAGAAATTAGGTAATACCTTCCTCATATAATTGCATGATAATTAAATGGGATAATAAATGTGAATCATTTTAGTAAAATGTAAATTCCTAAATAAAATTATTATGTTTATTACTATTTCAAATAATGCCAGAGGTACATGCAATACATAATAGCATTCTACAACATTGATACATAAAATTCTTTCTCTATTTCTAAGAGCTTCCTTTCCTTTGGTATGCATTCCAGTGCAGTGGTTTTCAAACCAGGAGGCAGAGAACATGAAAATCATAATGCTCTTTACCAAATACCATGACATATAGATACATTTATGTCCATCCCATTATTCATATACTCAAAAAATATTTGAGCAGTTACTATGTGCCAAGAA
Source organism: Cabassous unicinctus (assembly GCA_029593785.1). Lineage (NCBI taxonomy): Eukaryota > Metazoa > Chordata > Mammalia > Cingulata > Chlamyphoridae > Cabassous > Cabassous unicinctus. Next base: position 47,202 of record JAQZBX010003623.1, on the reverse strand, counting down.
TTATTCACGGTGCTAGGATTACAATGGAGAAAAGGTTGGTCATAATCTCTGCACCTTGGACCATACTATCTAATAAATAAGGAAAAGTTTTCTAATAGAAATACACAGTCATAAATGTTGTCAGACCACAGAAATCCGAGTTGGTTCGTTTAGTCTTCCCAAAACCACATAAGGTGGTCATAGGAGATATAATTACATATATTGTATAGATGAGAAAACCAAGGCACAAAAAAATAAAATAACTTGCTCAAGATCAAATGGCTGGTGAGTGGCAGAGCCATGTTGTTGCTCTTAATCTCTAAACCAGTAGTTATCAAGCTTTAGATGGTATCAGGATCCCTTGAAGGGGGATAGTTAAAATACAAAGATTGCTGCCACCTAGCAGGCAGTTACTGATTCAGTAGGTCTGGGGTGGGGCTCAGGAATGTGCATTTCTAACAAAATCAACAGTGATACTGATGAGGCCAGCTGGTCTGCTGCTCTAGCCACCATACTCTGAAAACCACTGCTAGGCAATGCTGCCTCTTTTTAAATCTGCTTTATCTAATTAGGCGAGTTTAGTGCCAAACTGTTTTGCATATAAATTCAGAAACTTTCATTTCATATCATTTTAACATATATTGAATTTTTAGGGATGCAACTTCCTTGTAAATCAACAGAGATTGTGCTATGTTCTGCTAGGAACTTGTCCAAGAGCTGTTCACCATTAACAACTCTGCTGTGGTGTTGGAGTGACCATCTGATAAGCTATGAGTTATAACTCACATGAAATCAGTCTGGCTTTGCACTAGTCCCATTCACAGCAATTCTACAATTTTACAAAGAGGTGTGAGAAGCAAGTATCTGAATGTCTCAATATGTTTTCTAGTGCATTCATACCTGAGTATTTTGCATAATGAAATATATATTATTGTATTAGAAATTTATTTTAAGTTTCTTTTTATTTCTCCCTTACATTGCATTTGATATATTTTTTGTTCTTTTTTATTACTTAGGTAAGTAGTTTATGTTATATATGAATTTCATGTAGATTAGTAAAGGGTCTTTATAAAATATTTGTTGTAAAAATAAAACTCTTGGTTTGAACAGTTGGATAATCATTAGTTGATACAAAAACTTAATTTTTCCCCCTACTAATGGAGAGAGGGCAATTATTTTATTTTGGGGGAGAACAGTTTGGGAACTATTGGCTTAGTGGAAATAAAATAAACTGAAAATCGAGGTATCTGGGGTTTATTCTTGAATCTGACATTGAGCAAATCATACAACTCTCTGGATCTCCATTTTCAAATATTAAAATGGATCCATTAGACTAAGATCTCCAAGATCCCTTTCTCTGTATTATTCATTGAATAAAGCCAATTCAAATCTTTCTTCACAATTTAGTGAGCTACTTTGATTATGCTTATCAAAGAAATTTCCAACTTGACTGTTCAACTCTTCAATATTAATAGTTAAGCGTTTTAATGTTTTAACAACAAAGGACACACTTTTCCGAAGAGTAAAGAAGGCAACGTTACTCTTTCAGTGTTTATCTTTCAGCTTAACGTGGTAGTTTAATTATGTGCTGCCACCATTTAATACTAAAAAGGCCTATTAAACCCAGAGGTAGGTTGTTGGCCCAACCCACTCTTGCCTTCGCAGTTTGTGTGCCTACATTAAAGAGCATTTTCCATTGTGTGCTTTTCAGAGTCAACCACCCTTGCCAAATCGAATTTGACTTTCAAGCTTAGAAACCAAGATAAGGACATTAATTGCACTTATTTTAACACTTAAGGACACCACCTGAGTGTTTTCAAGCCGGAATCTAGGTAGACAAAGGTGAAAAAAAAACTACTTGCTCCTTTTGAAAACTTAGGATCTGGTGGGAAAGGTATTCAGAGAAATACTTAACCTGATTAATGAGTGCAAAACGCATGCGCCCAAGAGGGCGGAGACACACACATGTCTTTTTCATTACTGTGTTCTAGGCGCCAACATAGTAGTCTCTGTGGGAGAAACGAGTCCCGACTGTCAACAACTGCCAGCGAAAGCTCTCACAGCAAAGCCAATATTTAAACTGAGCCATGAGCTCAGTTGAGGTACCTGGAAATAGTGCTACCTGATAACTGCTGGCGACCAGACTAGTATTTGACAGGCAATCAGAAGATCAGCCTTTTCTCTTTCACCCTGGGCCTCCTGCTTCTCATCTGAAAAATGAGAAGGGGTTGTGCAACATGATCTCTAGGAGTTTTTTTTATCCCCTCTTCCCGCCCCCCTTGTGAAACTAAATCGCACAAAGTTTGCAGGGGAGAACAACACTAAAATACAAACTGCACATTTCCAGTGCAACTGAATTCTCCTGTGGACAACGGGCAAAGGACATTCATAGGAAACCAAACCAAGCAAAGCAAACACAAAACAAACATGAAAAAAGGTAGTGCAAGTTTTGGAAAACAGAAGGAAGAGCAGTTTATAAACAGCTTGGGCAGCTGGGGATAGCAAGTTCATTTTTTCGGAGGAAAAACAAAAACAAAAAACTCGGTAATGAGGCAAATGGGCCTGAGAAGATTAAAGAGGGAAGAAAAAAGGCAAGTAAGAGAGACCTCCACTTGTTAGACCTCTGCTTCTCTCTATTCATCTCCCTTCCTCTCTCTCTCTCTCTCTCTCTCTTTCTCCGGCTCAGAAGCGAAGTCTGAATGGGGCGCCGAGTCCTTGTGGCTCTCAGTGTCTTAATTTTGGTCACCCTGACCTTGCAAGGACGTGAAACGTCCCTTGGCAGTAGAAACGGTCCCTGGACTCCCCCATGGTTTAGGTAGGGCCACAGACAGGCGAGGCGCAGCGCGCGCTCCCGGGCCCTACCTGAGAGGCGGGGCCGTGCCCGGCGCGCACCCTCGTCCGCGGTGACCCCGCCCCCGCCCCCGCCCCCGCCCGGCTGGGCCCCCAGGGCTCCAGGACCCTGCGGGTATTTGAAGGCGCGCGCGGTCCCGGCGCCTCACTTTGCGCGGGCGGCGCTCGCGCTGCTCTTCCTGTCCCAGCTTCTGGTTCAGCTCCCTGGCCGCCTCCAGCATGAGTCTCCGGGCCTGCTCGCCGCTCGCCGCTCTCCTGCTGCTGCTCTCGGGCGCTGGCACCGTGCGCTGCGACACACCTGCCAACTGCACCTACCCTGACCTGCTAGGTACCTGGATCTTCCAGGTGGGCCCGAGCGGCCCCCGCCGCGAAGTCAACTGCTCGGTTGTGGGTAAGCACTGCCTTCCAGTCCCCCGGGCCCCTGCCTCAGCAGGCGACTCTTAGCAGGTCTCCTCTTCCTCCCCTGAGCCCCTCTCCCCGCAGCGCCCCCGCCCGGGACAGACGCTCGTGGAAGCACGAAACCGCTTGGCTGGTCTTGGGAGCCGCTGAGTAAAGTTGAGTCGCTGAGAACTTCACCTTTTCTTGGTTTTCCCGGAGCTTCCACACTGTTTTCAAGAACTTTTTTTCCCTTCATTTATTTTTTTTGATTTTTTTGTTTGGTTTAGAAGAGAGTTAAGAATGTGCAGTGTTTTGATTCCCTGTTCTAATGTGGAAGTTTGTTTATTTTGTTTGTGTGCTGGAGAAGAGAAATCAGCTCAAAGACGCGAGGATGTAGCAAGAACACTTTCATCCTTTTGTTAGGTTGTGGGAAAGGTATACCCTTATGCCCAGCGATTTTGATTTGGGCATATGTTGGAGCTACTAGTCCGAGCAAATTTCTGGTAGCACTCCACTGTTTTCGTGTATTGCAGAAGTATATGGCAAGCTTTGTTATTACTTTTAAAAAATAACTCTGTAGCTATTAATTATATTTGGAAATGCCTAAAGTCAAGTATAATGCTTGGGTCACAGAAGAATCTCAGTGAATCTAGTGTTTGAACACATTGGAATATCCCGTACGCCCAGATTCCATGCCTTCACTCAGGAAAAAGAATCTGAAGTGGGAGGAACAAACGCATAACCACGGTCAGAAGAGGCTCACACTTGATCTGCCCTTTCCAGCCCCTGACTTGTGCTGAATGAATTTAGCTCTCAGCCACAAGTTTCTTTTCAGCAGAATGAAGAACATCAAGTCATTTGTTACGTAAACAGACCTATTCAACTGTCTAACTCAAGATGACTGTATGGCATTTTGCAATCCTGGGAATTGTAACCATTTTCTTCTTTTTAAAGTTGAGCTTTGGAGGTCGGGGGCAGAAGGGAGATCAGGATTTGCATTGTCCGGTCACATGCAATCTCCCATTTCTCAGCATTAATCTGAAACCTGGAAAAACTGTCTGAAGTGTGGGAACATCCGGACAGACACAGTGGAACCCTTTTTATTAGGTAGCCTTTGCCTATAAAGCAAACTTTTGACCTTAATCCAGTAATTAAAGGCACCCACCAGAGTCCCATCTCTTGAAGGTTAAAAGTTTAATTCCTAATCAGCCCAAATTAGTTTAGTAGGATAGAAACCTCAAATGTGCTGAATACTTCGGAAGGATTCAGATTCTGAGGTTCTGAACATTGAGGAGAAAGGAATCCCATTTCTTCTCTGAAGTGATCATTTACTCTCTGCTTCTGGCCCCAACACTGTCTTTCTTAGGATCTGATTGCTAGTCTTCCTATCTGTCATACCCTTTATTTTCATATTTCTCACTTTTGTACTACCATTTTGTGTGTCCCCCCCCCCCACCCCCCATTTCTGCCTGTGTTTGTCCGTATCCTCCATTTCTTCTCTTCTTCCCCTGATGGTGGAAATTTTTCTTCCGTGTTTGGATGCTCTGGCAAGGTGGAGGCTGTACTCCTTGAAGCCCCTGCTGGGCTATATGACCTTTCTCTATCTTTGAGAACCCTCATGCCATAGACTTGCCTGACACCTCTCTCAGACCACACAGAGTAAGGGAACCAAATGGAGGCTGGTACCTCCACAAGCCAGTCAGTGGGCTCCTATTGGGTAGAATGAAAGAAAGGAGCGTAATCAAGTAATGGAAATGATAGAGGAGATTCTGCTCCCCTCACACTTTGAAGTTCAAATACCTAATTTTCCTTTGTTGTACACTTTCTTTTCTTTAGGAGCACCACAAAAAAAAGTAGCAGTGCATCTTCAGAAGATGGATACAGCATATGATGACCTTGGCAATTCTGGCCATTTCACCATCATTTACAATCAAGGCTTTGAGATTGTGTTGAAGGACTACAAGTGGTTTGCCTTTTTTAAGGTTAGTTCTGTTTGAAAAACTGTATTTACATTTTCAAAGACTTTACATCCAAAGCCTCTTATGGTTAGGAGACCTGTAGAATTTTAATTTTGTATTAAGAAGGTAACCAGACTTTACATCACTCTTCCTAAGAGAAATTAGATGGTATAATTTTGCCATTTTATTTAATATTATGATTTTGCATAATTAAACAGTAGGTTACAAAAGTACCTGATCTATATTTGAAAAGTACTTGATCTGTATTTGACTATATATAGTCCATTTGTATTTAAATTTACATTTTGGTAAGTATGACTAAATTCTTAATTTCTTTTTTTTATTGCACACCTTTATTTCTAAATATTGCCTTAGTTGCTTGGCTTTGTACTGAGTCTGTCGAAAAGATATGAAGTTATAGAGTTTGTTTTCTTGGAGTTATGATGTAATTCTCATCATTGTCTCTCAGCTCTGTTGACTTAAATGCCTCATTGAAGTAATATAATGTGCTAACTCTATTGATGTGAATAGTTTCTCTGGCTAAACAGAGATAGAGCGCATAAGAGTTACTGATCTCCCAGTCACCAAATGTTCTCAAGCAGAGCTGGGCCCAGACTTTCAGAGGATCTGTAATAAAAGTTTGTTTGTACATGTCAGGGATTGGCTTTGACCCTTTAGTTCTCTTCTTTATCAGAAGTATGTTGTCTATGAGATAATAAGTAATGAGTAAATGCTAAAGGCAAAAAGTGCTACTACAGTCCACAATAGGAAGATAACTCTAGGCGGGTTGGTCAGGGATGGCCAGAATCAGCTCTCACCAGTGGCCAGCATAGAGCTTGACACATAGTAAGCACGTAGGCAAAATTTGTTAAGAATAAACAAAAATGAATGGAACAGTGGGTGGTGATGATAGCACAACATTGTGAGCGCAATTAACAGCACTGAAACATATATCTGAATATGATTGAAAGGAGAAATGTTAGATTGTATATATGGTAACAGAATAAAAAATTTTTTTAAAAATCCATGCATCTATACCATACAAACAGGGAACCCTAAGTTAGACCATGGACTTTAATTAATAGAGCAATTATAAAAAAGTGCTACCATCCGTTGTAACAAATGTTCCACACCAATGCAAGGTGTTGGTGGTGGAGTGGTATATGGCAATCCCGCATTTCTGGAAACCCAGAAGTTACCTAATAAAGAAGGAGGAGAGAAAAAGTTGAAAAAAAAAACAGGGAGGAAATAACACCCATAATCTTATGACCATAAATAAGCATTTTAGGGTGGATCCATCTGGACAATTTTCTACTCATATATAAATAGATGAGCTTATACTATATGCAATTTGTAACTTATTTTTTTCACTTATCAGTAGACATTTTAAACACTGTTTCATGTGTAACATCACTTTTAGTGGCTATATGCTGTTGTATGCACATACCATAATTAATTTCATTGACTCGCTGTAGCTGAACATTTATGCTATCTCCACTTATTGCCAATATAAAGAACACTTGGCAACAAATATTTTAAATTCATTTTTGTACTATTGTCCAATTATCCTTTTTATGTAATTTTGTTTTTCTTTTTCTCAACTCATTCCTTCTTCTCTCCTCTCCACACTCTCTCTCCTTGCTCATTCCATCATCATCAATCATATCTACATTATCTATAAGAGTTTAACCCTTGTTTGCATTGCAAATATAGAATCATATGCATGTCTCTGACACTTGCTTGTTTTGATTGACCAAAGCTCACAGAAATCCCTCCAGAGCAATGAAAACAGGTCTAACACATTTCAGTAGCTACTCTGAGTTTCTATGGGATGGGTGTACAGTGATTTTATTAAATCGTGCTTCTATTGAGAATACCCAGGTTATTTCTAGGTCTGAGACATTATAAATAATCCTGCAATAAATATCCTTTTACATGTAGTGTTATGGGCCAGTTATGGATTTATTAACTCAGCTCCAAATTCATCCTTTTTGAATGCTCTTTGAAAATAGGTCTGGGCCCTTTAAATATTTTTCCTTTGCTAGTGGACACTGGAGAGTTGGTGAAGGAGGAAAACTGCTTCTCCCGTGGTGGGCTGCTGCAGTGGGCATGGCATCTCTTTTCCCAGGCTCCTGTAGTGCTTGACGCTCAGCAGTGCTTGCACAGTTAGCAGCTTTCCCCCAGCGCCTTTCCTTGAGTGGTTTTGTACTGAAGTACTTCCAATGGGACACCTCTTTGTGAACAGCTTTCCCCAACTCCATAGAGGACTCATTTCTAACAAGTCCATAGGATGGATTTCCATCAAGTTCTGCCAAGTTCTCTGCCACTCAGTGAGCCACAGCCCTGCCCTCTTGGGATCTCAGCCCTTGTGGCAGAGAGGGGTTCTTCTTGGATGTTCTGTCTCAGTCCTAGCCCAGGCGTTGCTCCTTCTATCTGCTGTTCTATAATCTTCACAAGTCTCCTTACTTCTTACTAGCCAATCCCTCATTTCTCCAATACCCTGTTATAGTTAATAATTGTTCATATTAAACATTCTTGTTCAAATTACAAGAAAAAAAAGGAATGGATGAATACTTGGGAAATAGGAGGTTGGATATGTTTTTAATTTAAGTGGAGGTTGGTGAGGAGTATATAAAAATAGTTGAGGATCTCTACCCTGATAAAATACCAGAGGGAGATTAGGGTTCCATCTCTCCACAGAAGCTTTGAACAACCAGCAAAAACCGGTAGCAACATCTTTCTCAAAGCTGCAGAAAACTGTTAAAGGACTGGAGTCACAGGACAAGTCCTGAATCAGGAAAAAGGCTACTTAAAATCTGTAGACTACTTAATGTGGTTATGTAAGTGAATATCCTTGTTCTTAGGAAATGAATATGGAAGGATTAAGTGTTCTGGGAGCATGATGTATATAACTCATGTGTTCAGAAAATGCATGGGGGGTGGGGGGGTGGGAAGAGAAAAAGAGAGAGGCTAATACAGCAAATGTGACAAAAGTTAAAATTGTTGAATCTAGAAATTGGGGGTTGTAGGGCTATGTTGGAGTTTTCTGTATGAGGTTTGTATTATTTTTGTAATTGTCCTGTAAATTTGAACATATTTCCAAAAAAAGTTAAAAACTAGATGAGTTAATATTTTACCCCTTTGGCTTTTAAATTCTTTCATACAAAACTTTTCATCCTTCAATTCTATAGAATTGGTGGGGAAATGTCTAAAATCACCACTTAATTTCCAGGGAAATAATATTAAGCAATAGACAAGGGCAATTTCTCTTCTTTAATATTTTTCTCTCTGTTAATATTTTTTCTCTCTGTCTGTTCTCAGTTTAAATAGGTGTCCAAAGCTGGTGGGGGTAGAGAGAAAGGCTGGGGACTGAATGAGGAATTTCTTTTTGAATCACAGTATAAGCAACTTTGGCATTTTGTCAGAGCCTTGAGCATAAGCCACTTTAGGTCAATAGAAAACATTTTTAGAAGCCAAATAGGAGAATAAGTGTTCTCAACTCTAAGTGGAAATAGTCAATACCTACTGCTATTGTAGTGTGGAACTCTGCCTAATCGATGTCTCTTTCTGAACGGCATTGGGAAAATGCTATTCTTTCATTAGGAATAAAAATAGGAAGAGTGTTCCTACCCTACTAACTTCAGTATATTTTTTGTGTGTTCGTTTGACAGAACCACTATCAGGGCCATATTTTCTTTTCCTGTTGAAAAATCAACCGGTCTGACTGGTAATAATTAGGCCTTGAGATAAGGATCGCAATTTGAATAAGCAGAGTAGAATATACGTAAGATAATTGGTTTTAAGTCTTCTCTTTTCATCATCAAGTAGTTCCAGATAAACTTATTTTATAGAGTTAAAAAAATACTTTTAACAAGTTCAATGGAAAAAGTGATGGGGAGCAAATAAGAAATAAGAAAAGTGATAAGGTGAAGTTGCCTTTAGATAGTAGGAAAGCCAAGCACTTTTGGTGATGTTTCTTAACACGAAAGACTTGCCCAAATTTACCACAGGCATCAGGGTATTTCCCACCTGGTGCTGGGGAAACCATGCAGGGTAGGGTGTGTAACTCAAGAAAAACATAAACCTATTGAATGAGACCTTGTTGCATAAAGCACATGAGCATTTATCCTACAGACTTAGAAAACATCTTTTAAAAGAAAATTATTTTTTAAAAATAAGGGATCATTAAACTGTAAACTGTATTTGCTGTTCAATTTTAAGTGTCTTGTAAATTATGACATAGTCTGCACAAACTCCTAGCATTACAGAAACATCTGGCAAGTTTTTGCCACGTATACATGGCATAGTTATTCTATACATAGTTATTGTACAAATCAATTGCATTTTCACATCTCTCCATTGACTCTTTTTTTTAAGATTTATTTATTTATTCCCCCCACCCCATTGTTTTGCGCGCTCTCTCTGCTTTTTGTGTGTTCTTCTGTGTCTGCTTGTCTTCTCCTTTGGTGGCACCGGGAACCGATCCTGGGACCTTCTGGAGTGGGAGAGAGATGCTCAATCTCCTGCACCACCTCAGCTCCCTGGTCTACTGTGTCTCTTATTGTCTCTCCTCTGTGTCTCTTTTTGTTGCGTCATCTTGCTGTGCCATCTCTCCACACGGGCCACCACTCCTGCATGGGCCAGCTCGCCTTCACCAGGAGGCCCTGGGAACGAACCCTGGACCTCCTATATGGTAGACTAGAGCCCAGTCACTTGGGCCACACCCGTTTCTCTCTCCATTGACTCTTACCACACCCAACCAGTTGCTTTCTTTGGCCCTCTTCCTAGGCTTTCATCAGATTGTTTCTTCTTGCTGTTCCCACTGGATTTTGTTGAGCAGTTGATACATGCAGGATATTCTGTTAGGTTCCTGCTCCCCTTTTCTCTCCCCCTGAGCACCATACAGCTTAACAGGGCAGACACAGCTTCCTCGCCGTCCTCCCATTGCTTTCCAACTTGGATGCAATTTTGATATTGCTGTATTGCTAGGAACTTGCTTTATTAAATTCTCCTATTCACACTTCATCTGAAAAAAATAAGCAATTTCATGATTTGGGGTTCCTAAGACTTTGTTTTTCCCCTTGATTTTAACGATTTGAGAAATTGGTGGTCGGATGGGGTTATCTTTTTTTGTGACTAGATAAAACCTTGGAAGAAATTAAATCTTGACACTGGAAAGTTTTGCGTAGTTTGAGTTGGAAGCACTAGGTATATATATTTTAAAAGGTACTTTTACCTAGGCAACTTCCTGCAGGCATTATTTTCTGAACACAGATCTGAATTTCAGTGCATTTAGGGCCTGCACAGACAGGTACATAAACATTCAAAACGGAATTATATAAAAGAGTAAAGGTGCCGAGTTTATGTTAGAGATAATGAAAAAGTTGGGGTAATGGATATTGGTAATAGCACAATATTGTGACTGTCATTAGAATTACTGAATTGTACACTTGAACTTAGTTAAAATGGGAAATTCTGAGTTCTGTATTTGTTACAATAGAAAGATTTTTGTTTTAAAGAGCAAGGGGTAGTTACAAAATGGAAACTTTTCTTAGAAACGTTCATACTCGATTTATTTTAAAGCATTACATTGACCAAACAAAGGACATGATTACCTGCAGGCCAGTTGCTAAGACTATCAAATTTTAATGGTATTTACTTACCTAAGTTTGGTTATGCTTGGCACCTTGCAACAAATTAGCACCCTTTTAAAGTACCTGCAAATTAAAAACTGCCAACTTATACAAAACAATGCAACAAAACAAGACAGAATGTAAAAATGTTTAATTATGGCTGACTTTATGTGATGGACAGATAAGTGATTATTTTATCTTCTTTATGCTTTTATGTACTTCATTTTCATGATGAGCATGTGTTAAGCACCTCTGTACACTATCGTTACCAAATTGCCTGGAGAAAGTAAGTCATGAGAAACAAACTAAGCTTCAAAGAGTGCCTTTAAGTGAAATAGGCTTTCTATTTCTAACCTTCTACCGTTTCTCACTTCACTTTTTCTAAGGCAGTTAAAGAAACTGAGTGGAAAAGGGAGCAGCAGAGAAGGGACTCAAATTTAATGAAGGTTGAGCCCATTCAAAGGCTGAAGATGCATAGAAAGGAAACTGGATTCATTTTGGCCAAAAGTTTTATTCAGTGATACTACTCAGGCAAACCTCATTGATTTCTAACTGAGCTTTTGTTTGGGACTCACCAGTCTTAGAGCTAGAAACTAGAAAACACTGCCATGGGTATTTTTAAAGGAAGTTGCTACTCAGAATGAAAACAGTATGTTAGAAAATCCATACCAGAGGATTATTTGCCCATTCTGTGTACTTAGAAATTTCAAGCTTGCCACAACCATAAGAAATGTCAATCATATGCTTCCACAATAAAGGATCTTTTTGGGGGTTGGGGGGGCGGGGGCGGGCGGGGTATCCAAAACTTATGCTGTTTTTCTGCTGTGTTTTCTGGGTTCATTTTAAATATATTACACTTCAGCTTTAGAAGACTTGCTGTTGAGATAAGTACGTTTTCATACAGATTCAATACATCAAGATCAGGATTTTGTCTTAAATCTTAACTTCTTGGGACTTTTAAGAATGCTTCAATTGAAGGAAAGTATCAAGTTTAGCACTTAATGCATGCCTATTTCATGTTTTCTTTTGTGATGCTGCTTAACCTCAACATAATGACTCAGTTTACCATTGTAAACTTTTTGTAGGATGTCACTGATTTTATCAGTCAATTATTCATGCAACTGGGAACTGTGGGAATATATGAGTTACCACATCTGAGGAACAAAATGGGTGAGCTCCATTAATATTTTTAACTTTCTTATTAAAAGCAAGTGCAACTTATGCAAATTAATGCTTATGCAAATTAATGCTTATTCACCAGAGAGCGGGAGACTGGAGAGATTATGGCTTTCTTACAGGTTTCTTGCTTAAGGCCTGCTTATCTGCTTCTTCGTATCATTTCTTACTTGCCTGCACTATTATTTTTTAATTTTATTGAAATATATCATTCATACATGAACATACATAAACAATAAGTGAATAGTAAAAGTTGGGAACTTACAAAACAAACATTTGTAACATCGTTTGGGGTCCCATACATCACCCTTCCAATACCTTGCATTGTTGTGAGACGTTTGTTACCAATTATGAAAGAATAATGTCAAAATCTTACTACTAACTATAGTCCAAATCTACATTTGGTGTATTTTCCCCCAACCCACACTATTATTATTTTTTAAGTATATTTTTATTACAGAAGTTGTGAATTTAGAAAACAATCAGGCACATGTGTAGAATTCCCATACAACACCCGTTCATCAACATACCACACCATGGTGGACATTTGTTACAGATTATAAGATGCTATCATCAGACTATTACCACCAACGATGGTCCATAGCATACATTTGGCACACTTTTTCCATATTCCCCCGTTATCAACATAGTACATCTTTTTGCCTGCACTATTTTATGAGAGTGATTTTTTTTTTTTTCCATTTTAGTATGTTCAATTTGCAAGCATTGAATTAGGTCTCCAGGAATGATTGTTGTACCATAAGTAGACATGAACCCAAAGGGATGAAGACCTAATTCAGAAAAGGTTGGCTCAAGTTCAGTTCACACTCTTGAACTTATGGTCCTGCCTTAGATCGCTGATTCTTTCCCTAAAAGGAAAGAACCATGTGAGGCCATGGCACTTTAGGACTGTCTTCTAGTAGAGGAGATGACTCTTCAGAGAAGTTGACGTACCTGTCACTCATCCCTCTGTGACATCACCCATCTTTTTTAAAACCGGCTCCTACTCAGAGTGTAGACTATTGACTGGGAAAAGGGGGCACTTTACATTCTCCTCACAATTTGAAAATAGATGTTTAAATCATTGCTCTCACTGGACCCATATATTTAGATGTCCAAATTTTGATGGGAAATGGGTTATTAGAGAACAAAGTTCATAGGAACCTACCCTTCTTTGCCTTTTACATACTCTCCCCTTTTCCTTCCTCCTTCACTTAGCTCTTATGTGCTAGAAGTGAAATATTGAAAAAGTAACTGGGGGCAAGTGTTGATACTTCCAGAGCCTCATCCTATATCAGTATCTTCTGAACTATTAAATGGGCCACACCTGCCAGGTAGAAACGGCTCATCAGTGGTGTCCCGTCACGGTGTTATGTTTCAGAGATTATTCTAGGCAGCCAGTAATAGCAGATCAAAGTGAATATAAGAGCTGTCACTAATAAGCTATCCCTTCTGAATTACTTTTTGGTAGTTAAATAAGTATAAATTATGTTAAATAACTTTCCTCATTTCAGGACATCTCAGAATCATTAATCTACTGTATGGTTGATTTCTTACGAGAGGGAGATAATAGACAACTTTTCCCAAAGTACGTTGACCATTTTCCCACGCATAAAATAAGGTGTTCTCAGAATGCAGTTTACAAAATTCTGCCCTAAACCTCTTTACACTTCCTCCTGGTTATGGAGACGCTCCAGCCAGTAGAGAAAATAAACCCTAGTATTTGTTCTATAAATGGGATAAATAGCCTACTACCTGGAAACATGGATCCAAGAAGAACTAGGGCCTACATTGAGGATTTGTAAAGTATAAATGTTAATGTATCCAGGTTGCTAGAATTTAGCCTGTTTATTAGGTACTTTTCAAAATTATTCTAGGTTTATACAGTGGCAATTAATTCCATTGACCTCTGCGTGAGCTTCTTATGCATGTTGGCTCCCTGTGCAGTGCACGTTGCTTAAGTATTCAGCTTGAGAATGGCAGTGTTTTGTGAATAAATTAAATAGCATTAAAAAAATGCCAGGCTCTGAAATACGAGTGCTGGTATGCTTTACTGAAGAGAGATTGATATGTTTGAATGTTATTGATTAAATGGTGATCCTTGTTGGCTTATAACCCTAGTTTTTATTGTCTTGTAGTTATTAAATAGAGCATCTGTTGAGGGGCTCTTTTAAAACCATAGCCAAGAGCTGTGGCTAAGAGGCAGAGAAGCATGCAGCAACCGACCTACCTCTAGCAGCTAGCAGAGGCCTCTAGCAGCTCCAGTCCCTTCTGCCATCTCTATTTGCATGTAAAATGCACAGGAGCCCTGATGACCTACCTCCAAGGCTGCTGCCCTCCTGAACATTTCATTGGAAAGCAGTAACCACCATTTGGGATTGTGAACAACCCGCCTACGCAGGAAAAGGAAAAAAAAAATTCGGAGAAGACAATCACCGTTTACCCTTTTAATCAAAGGAACGATAATGCAACACCTTAAGTGTTTTCTCTTTTGAAAAACTCTTGTATAGAAATGATTTTTCCAAACAGGGATAGCATTTCAGTTCTTTGTTTTGATTTATTTACAGTGCAAGATAAATTGTCTCTTCTTGAGTGTCTTCCCTTTTTCTCATTACCTTGAGGAATTCCAGAACCTACTGTAAGTTGGGAAGATGGCCCTTTGAGGGGATAAGCTGAGATAAGCCCCACTACTAAAGGGTATCCTTCTGAAGGTAACAGACCTTGCAATAGCCTGGCCAGAAATGGGATGTTTAATACTTTTGTAAAAAAAATTTTTATTTTTTGTGTCAGTGTCATGCTTTGTGCTAAGAATGTGACAGACTTTACCTTACAAAACCCCTTTAAAGTAGATATTTCTAGATTCATTTTGTAGATAGGGAAAAACTAGTCTCAGACATTGTTTAAGTTCATCTAGTTTTAAGTATAAAAAGCTAGGGTTAGTCTTTTCAAGCCAAAGGACTCCTCTGGGGCTAAAGAGTGTGTGTGTGGGAGGGACAAAGCCATTTTATGAAGTGGTAATTTGTGTCTCCATTGGGTAGATTTTCTGGTTGTATGCCAGTCTGTGTGTGTGATGAATGTTAGTTTAATGGAATATAATGTGCACTGTTTTGGCTCCTGTTGAAATCTTATGAGAATTGGCTGAAGCTTAGGTTCTCTTTCTTAAACATTTCTTAAAATGAGTCAAGTCACTTTCTTTCCTAAACCAGGGAGGATCCTTTCACTCAAGACACAAATTTAACTTCTTCCCTTTTTGGAACCCAAAATTGGAAGGAGAGCTTTGTAAACTTCAAATTAAGAACAATTTAAGTACTCCGATCAAGTGGACTTCTCTTTACGGGATTGTTCACCCTGATTGTTATCTTTTAGCTGTTCCCTGCTAAACAATGGGCTGGTTTCCTCCTTAACTTGGTTCAGAGCTGATTAATTTCAGTTTTGGTAAGTCTAAAATATGGGGTTACACCCAGTCTTTATTATCCAAGAGGACTTTTCTTCTTCATCCCTCCTCCAGTGGCGGAAACTTTCTCTAGAGAGCAGTTTGCTATCATTACTTTATTGGGTCAGGTAACTTTATATCAAGAGGTGCTGGTTTGATATTCTGGGAATGTTGTATCTTGTGAAGTAACAGTATAGCTACACCACTCCTACTTGGATACTTTTTTCCATCCTACCTCTGGACCTGTTAAATTCTTCATCACTCAGGACTTGGGTGCCATCTCCCCTGTGAAACTCTCTCCACCTCTCCATTTGAGTGAGCAGTAGGCATTGTCTTGGTTCTACTTTGGTGCTCTTTCTGTTGTAATGGAATTATGTGATAGCATGTCTTTATCTTCTTTCAGACTGCAAGTCTGTATTTCTTCCTGTATATCTTCAGCACCTACTGCATATAGAACTTTATAGATGCTTGGAAAATGAGCCACACTTCTTATCTTTTCACAACTAATGTCAGCTTATGAAGATATGAATTTTATAGGGTTCTAGAAGCACAAATCAGGAATGTTGCTATTTTACATTTTTGATTTTTGGTTCTCTGTTGTGTAAAAAAAAAATATATATATATATATATATATATGATTACTTGCCACCAGGGGTCTAAAAGCGTCGTATGTTTTCAAAACTAATATTCAAGATGTAAATACTGCCAATAACCAGCACGTATAAGGATATATTTAATATGGAGTTGAAATTCACCTTCACTCAAGTTTTTATTTTTTCTGTTTCGGTGACTAACTTTGCATTAATTGTTCATTTTGATAATGGAAAAGAAGACTTGATGGGTACAAAATTGCAGATTTATGTGTTAGAAGGTCGCTCAATGTAATAATGCTGACTATTCTCTGTCATAATTGCCTTTTTGCCTTTCCTTCTGGCATTTAGACTCCATGAGAGCCGGGATCATATCTGTATTACTGACCATTTTATCTCCTGTGTATAGCACAATACCTGACAAATAATAGATCTTCAATAAACACTTGTAAATGAATGAAAGTTGAATAATATATCACTGTGTTGTTCTTGTTTTATTGAGGTTTTTGAATAGATTGTGACCTTGGTCTTTGTTCTTTAGTGGGCCCTCAGGCTATATTTGTTGAATGACTGTAGAAAACATGTTAGACTTTTTAACTTTTATTCTCATTATTTATGTTTTAATTTTTATATGAGGCTACAAAGGACTGAGATAGGGCTCAAAGTTAAAAGCAGGTAAAATTCTAACTTTCAGAACAACTAAAACCTCAATTAGCTGCCAAGAAAAATAGGAAACTTCATGACAGCAGTGATTTCCCCAGAGCCTGGGCAACTCTCAATTTGAAGTAGCCTGAAACGCTGAGGTTCTGACCCACCTCTATTAAATACAGTTTAGAGTACGAGCTGAGGAATGGAGTAGATGCATGCTAAGATTTCTTTGAACTTTACAGTATAAAAATAAGTAATGGCCAAGTAGGGAAGGAATGAGCCAAGGAATTTTGGCTCCTTTGCTGAGTGGCAAATCGCTGTTTTCTTTAGTAATTCTGGAACATGTTTTTGGTTCACTTTTAACCTCTTTTCAGCCCTTGGAATAAATAAATTTAAGGCCCTCTATTTTCACATATAAATCTAGCTCCTAATTCTTTTAGTAAAATACTGGTAGTTATTTAGTTGCAACCACTATAATAATTTCCTGGCAGTTTCACAAGTCATTAAAATTTAACCTTTTAAATAGGTGCTTCATCTAGTTCATAAGCAGAAAACTAGAACTAACACTTGGAATTGAAATAAGGAAATTTGTTTCTTTTTGAGGAAAGATGTGGTCCTCTTGGGAGCATTTGGCAAAATGTCAATTTAGTGAAGTTTGCTTTGTTCTCTTTTTTGCCTTCTAATGGCTTTCACTTATACTCCAGACCTGACAGCAAGTGGAGGCAAAGCAAGTGGAAGTGGCTACTTTGCACATATGTGGATATCTTCAGTAAACAAAGGTCAAAAAATGGAATAAACATTCTTTATTCTTCAATATAGCAATATCTCCATAGATATGGTTTATTAAATCATTCAACTTCATGCAAGGTATTCTTTCCTGAAATGGTGAATCATCTTGATGGATTAGACTTGGATGTCTGAATTTTCTTATTATGTACTCTACAGCATGTATGTATACATTTTAAAAATTATATGTATGCACTGCTATACTGAGATGTTTTATATAAAACAGGAAATAATATTAAATTATTAAATTATTTCACTTATTCACATATATGTGAACTACCAAAATATATTTCGTTGTGGTATAATTTGAAAGCAGTATAAAATATGGTTCATCATATGATTTTGTTGCCAAAAGCAATATAACACTGATAAATAATTTTCATGACTGCAGATTTTCAACATTGAAAAACAGAATGTTCCAACATGTTTTAAAATCTTTTAAATAAAGAATTTCAGTAGGTTTTGACCATTTTGTTAAAAGTATGAATATAAAAGCATCATGGTTTTAGGGAAGATAACAACTTTACTAGACAAAAGTTAGCTAAAAACTTTTATCTTATTGGTGAATAAAACTGAAAAATGATTAGCACAGTGATGAAACCATTTCAAAATATCTGTTTTCAAAAACTTTGCTATCTTTTAACATGGCTGACAGCCGGTATTAGGAATTGGGTAGATGTAAGCTTTGCCATTTCCTCCTGTTTGCTTATGTTTGCATCATTAGTATTATCTGCAAAACTTGGTTTCTTTGAGGGATTGTTTTAAGCCACTTGCTCATTTTGCAAGGGTTAGCTTAAATAAATCTGATAAGATGCATACATCAGTTTAAGCAGGCACATGTGAAAGGGAATGTGCTGCAGTGAATTCCTAAACATCCCATAGGTAATTAGCACAATGTGCATGGCAGGTGACCTTCTGACATATTGAATTGAGTAGGAGTATCAATATTGATTGGTATATTAAATAATAATTATTAAATAATTGGAGTTGAGTTTCAATTTTAGTTTTCTGTAATAAATATAAATTATATTTTATTTCCAATATCTCAGTGGTTCATCTTTTTATCTCGTTTTGGAGACCAATAGTTGACAGGCTAGGATCAGCTTGATGGTTTGGACCAGAGTGTATGTTCTTTGATGTCTAGAGGAAGTCTTTGTGTCTCCCAATGGCAGCTGATGATAATGTATATATCATTTACTTGTTTAGTGATTTATAACTTTTAAAGCTCTCAAAACATCAATATCATATTTATCCTTCATAGCAATCCAGTGAAGTGGGTATCATTCCCACTTTCAGAAAAAGAAATTGAAGTTCACCAGTTAGTGACTTGCCCAAGGTTACATAAATAAATGGCATAACTGGGTTTCAAAGGCCAAAGTTCTGTTCACTAAACTGCAACAGTCTCCAAGCCAGTGTGTTACATGAAGTAGGTATTTGAATATTTGCCAAGTATATTATTAATCAGGGAAACTGTTGCAAAGGTTTAAGTGATTTCCATCCTCCCCACCCCCGAATTGAAAAACAACAACACTACAGAAAAAGACGGTTGAGTAAGAGATCCAGGAAAACTGTATTGAGTGTCAAAAAATCTCAACCTATTCTCCTTTTCAATTGGTTAATATTACTAGGTTGGTCTAATTGGGTAGTTGATAAAATGAGTGGGAAATTGAAGAAGGGGAATTTTGAGACTGTCTGGCAACTTAGTGGTAATTTTGGAGAAGCGAATGAATAGTTATTAAACCCTAGTAGTTCTAAACTTAAGTGCTAGGCTTTGACGGTGCTTCATATTTTATGAAATTATCTGCTTGTTACAATAGAAATTGGCATAAATGAATGGAAACTGAAATTATCCTGTTTGTGCAAGGCAGTCTTTTAGAGACTGATGTTTATATAAATGAAAACACTTAGGATAATTTTTTGGACACATTTTAAGCTGGATAGTGTGGCCAAAATTTCAGCTTCTTATTTGGTGATAGTGTCAAACATCACACAACTATTTCACAGTAGCAGGAAAAATGGCAGCTATTCTAAGAATATCCAAACCAAGAAAATAACGCAGTGTGCGGTCGTCTCAAGTTAAGGAACCAAGACTTGGCTTCTGGACTGGGAAATGCCTCTTTTCTACTACGTTGTTACTGTTCTACACAGTGGTATTATGGTCCTGCCCTACCTTTTATAATTTCAGATTTTAAAAAAGACCAGATAATTTGAAATTGTGAAAACTACAGAATAATATAAAATAAAATCTTGCAAGGGAAAATAATCCCATCAAATTGAATGCTTCAGAAATGATAGAAAAATTGATGGCTTCCTTTGTACATTTACAGGGTTCGAGTTATGGAAACTAAAGCAAAATTGTAGTTTTTAAAGAGCTCCTCTAAGTGTATTGAAAAGGAATATGTCTAAACTAAAAGCTCTTTACCTGGATTTATGAATATTAAATAAAAATTTTTAAAACCAGAGGTAAGAACTAAGGATTTGTGGAGTTAGGAAGTTTGAAGGGACTTTTGGAACATACAGGTCAATCTAAATTTATAGATAGGGTAACTGAGGTTTCTGGAGGAAAATTGACTTTTCTGAAGTAATACCGTAAGTCAGGTGAGTTTGAGTCTCTGTGACATCTTGGCAGCATGGCACTTCCACTAAATATGAATTTATATTTTCTCAGTTTTTGTTTTGTTTTTAATTATTGAAATGGGACTTGGCATCTGTAGTTCTTTCTCTCCTGTAGGAGATTATGGTCTTCTATGCTGTCTGTTATTCACTCATTCAATAATTAATTGCTTCCTAAGTGTCAAACACCTTCCTAAGTGGTGAATAGAAAAAAATTCCTATTTTTAAAGGGGTTATATTCATGTGGGAAGAACGAGGTCATTGTGAAAATTAAACAAGTAAGTATGTGTAAAACACAACCAATGAATTGGGCTCTATTATTTATTCCTGTTTTATAGATGAGGAAACTGAAAGTACAGAGAGGGTAAGTGACTTGCTCAGAATCACACAGCGAGGAAGTAGCAGAGCTGGAATTCAGTCTCAGCAATCCAAGTTCGAGACTTGCCCTCTTGAATTGTACACTTAAAAATGGTTCAAGTGGCAAATTATGTTAGATAGATGTTACCACAAAAAATTAAAAAAAACAAGACAAATCTTGGCAAGAACGGTAGAAAGACAATTGCCAAGGCACTTTCATTACCTGCACTGTGAGAAAATGGACATTATGACTGCTAGAAAGTTCACACAGTCCTTAAAGGGCCTTGGATGACAATTTGAAACTGACTCATGAGAGTCAGTTAATCTTGTCATTTTTTTTCCCCCAGGAAACAATGGATTTGTAACTTGTGAACACATATTTGAATCCTTTCTCCTCCATTTAACTTTGCAGAACTACTGTTTATTCATGAGAAAAATAATGTCTGTTTATTCCAAGGCCCAAGGAATCATTGTGAGGCTCAAATAGTATATGTAGAAGCTCTTTGCAAATTGGGTTTTGAGCCTTTGCTGCAGTTTCCAGGTATCTCCCCTCAGTTTTTGACAATTGACCTACATATATAACTTTCTAGCTCTTTGTGAGAAGACACAGTGTATTAAGAAATGGTGCGTGAAATTGGGAAGAATGCTTGCTTCTAGGTATCCTTGTTTATAAATTCTAGTTCTACCACCTCCTCCTTTAGGTCTTTTTTTTTTCCTTTTCCTCCTGGTACTATGTTGTCTCAATGTTTTATCGAACGTTTAAGGTTTATGATTAATATGTAAAATGTTTACAAAGTATAAAGAGATAGGTTGAGAGTAAGATCCTAATTCTATAATATTGATGGTAAAGAATATAGGGTCCCTAAACAAATATGAACAATAAAGATCTATGGGAAAATCCTCTATGTTCCAGTGATTTATTTGTTTGTTTGTTTTCTCCTCTCAAAATAACCAGTCAGCCTACCCCTTCAGGGAAGTTTGTTTAGAGTTAGGCATCATGTTTGTTACTAAGACTCAGATAGGCTGACTTGATGAGCAAAACCATGCTGATGAGAAAGCTGGAGCCCATTTCTTCTGCCTTGTATACCCCTTTGGTATATTGGGAAAGTCCTCCCATGCCATTAGCAAAGGGGCAAAATAATTAATGGTTCAAAAAGCTAGTGCAAAGGCCGAATAGCTCTCTCTTGTGCGTCCTGCTCCGGCTGTGTCCCCCCCCCCCCCCC
>JAQZBX010003623.1:0-25478 GCA_029593785.1 Cabassous unicinctus | reverse complement strand
GGGTGCTCTTGAAATTAATTTCTGCAGCATAGTCAAGAGCCTAGACAAAATCCGGTAACACCCATACCCCCACTTTCTTAGAAAGCAGTCTAACAATGTTTAAGAGTTCTTGAGATCTAACATGTAGAAATATCACCACGTACACATAAAAGAAGAGAAATGCTATAAGAGCATGCTGTAAGAGAAGATGCTCTCGGCGGCCTAACAGATGATGTAATATATGATAGCACCTCCTGAGAAAGCATTATTTATATAACACGTTTTGCATTTTGCAAGGCTCTTTCATTAAGTGTCGTTAGCCCATATGGCAAACTACAGGCCTGTTTTTAAAATAATTTTCTTATTGGGACACAGCCAAGCACATGCATTTGTGTATTCCCTACGGCACCTTTTACATGACATTGGCAGATTATGACAGGGGTCTTATAACCTGCAAGCACAACCTATTTCCTTTATGGCTCTTTAAAAAGAAGTTTTGCCAACCCCTGCAAACAGATAAAGCATTGTCCATTAGATTAGATCAAGAATCTGCAAACTACATCCCTTGGGGCCAAAGCCAACCTGTTTCCTCTTTTTACATATAAAGAAAAGTTTACTGACTCCTGCATTAGATTCTAGAATCCAAGACTGTTTACACTTTGGGGGATATTTTTACAGGTCTTATTTTTCAGCTGAAGGAATTGAGGCCTTGTAAAGTCTTGCCCAAAGTCCCGTAAATAATTAATTTATTCTATTAGATTAAATCACTGGCTGAAAATTGTCTTTGCCCAAGTTTCTCCTCGTAGAAATTTAGCACATTTTTCCTTTGACTCTCACACACTCTACACTCTGATTCTGGGTTATGTGTCTCTGTTTGAATTTGAGTGTAATTAGGCTGTGGAGCCAAAGCATTTCCGTTCAGATCCTTCATCTACCACTTCATAGTTATGTATCAGTATTAACATTGAAATAAGACAAAGGGCCACATTAGTGAAGTAAAATAGAGAGAATGTTTAACATCTGGTTCCTTTAGGCACCTCATAACTGAAATTCTTCATACAATAGGAGATTGACAGAAGAAAGGATTTTTTGCTCTATGGAAAATTTCCATCATTTTTTTTAAAGATTTATTTATTTGTTTATTTATTTATCCCCCCCTTGCTGCTCATGTTTTTCCCCCTTGCTGTGAGGTCCTGCTGCATCAGCCCACCGCACCGCACGGGGCCAGCCTGCTCTCACAAGGAGGCCCCAGGAAGCGAACCCGGGGCCTCCCGCATGGTAAACGGGGGCTCTATCGATTGAGCCACACCTGCTTCCTGCTGTGAGGTCTTGCTGCATCAGCCACACCCGTTTCCCTCCATCATTTCTTGTATTTTGCTCAGGTGGATCTTCTCTAAGGGGAAGAGTGAATCTGATTGACTAGAATTCTGTTTCTGCCACTTAATAGCTTTGCCACCTCTCCTCTCAGAGCCGAGCCTCTACTTCCTCATTTGTAAAGTGGGGTTCCTGACGCCCACCTCCAGGGCTTTATCGTGAGGATTTAATGAGGTGACTTGAATAAAATGCCTGGAATGGTGGCAGGTGCTCTTAAAAATGTTGGTGTCCCTCCAGGCCTTGTGTTTTTAGAAGTGTTTTTCATGTATATTTTGTTGGGGAACCAAAGGTGCTAACCACAGAAAAGAGTATCTTCCCTTTCTAGAATAATTCTCAGAATGAAACCGCTCAGGTCAAGGTTTTGCTTTGGCTGACAAAGACTGGTACCTAACATGAAACTAAAAAGGGGCGTCTTTCCTTTGAATGAGAGTTAGGGAAGTGGATCTGAGAGTTGGACACAGATTTCACTTGGCCTTTCCTTCCCTTATTTGATTGCAGTATAAAGAAGACGGCATCAAGGTCACCAGTTACTGCAATGAGACGATGCCTGGGTGGGTGCATGATGTGCTGGGCCGGAACTGGGCTTGTTTCACTGGAAAGAAGGTGGAAATGGCATCTGTGAATGTGAATGTCAACACTGCACACCTGGAGAATCTCCAGGAAAAGTGAGTTGTGATGAGTGAAGCATATATATCGTTTTGTTTCATGACATATGTTAATTCGTGGAAATGTTTATTTTGATTATATAAAATTTAATTGGTTTAGAAACAAAGCCATGCAATATAAAATTGTAGTAGCAAGGCATGTTGACTGATATAATAGAAGAAAATAGTGTTTTCAAAGCAATCCAAAAGTAATGAACAGCAATGTCTCTAATATATATATATATATAAACCACAGAATCATAATGACTAATAAAGGAAAATCATTTTATTGGTTATCATGTAATAACATGTTGCATAATAATATTCATAGATACATATGGTCTGTTGCTGCAACAAGTACTAATTGAACATATGTTTTAAACAAGGCAATAAGTGACTGGAATTAAAGTTCTTAGCCATTATGTGTGCAGTTCATTTCTTTGTTGTTAGCCCAACTGTAAGTAACTGTGACTCTGCCACAGAGTTGTCGGGGAGATGAGTTCAAAGAGGATGAATTGCAATTGTCTGGGAAAGTGCTGACCAAGATCTAGAATAGTTCATTCTCTCCATTTTGAGTTTAGTTTTTCAATTGCTTTGTTTGGCTTGACTCTTGAGCCACATATTTCCTACTGAGTCCCACATTTTTCACCTTACTACTTAAAATATACTGTATGCTATTGTGCTGTAGTTGATATTTCAAACATTTTCTCATTTAGTGAAAACATTGCTAACAGGAGTGCTCAGAATGTCACCTCCCTGGTAAAATGAACATTCAAGGTTAAAGTACCTTCATGGTCCCTTTCAGCATTCCTTGATCTGTTGTTCCATGGTAAGGTACATTATTTTGAATCCCCTGGGATCCACTAAAAATAAGTGTTTAAGACCTACAATGGCATCTTGTCATTATTGTAAAGCATATACCAGCATCTGATGTTTTGCAAGATGTAATGATAAAGCAAGTAAGACTAGTTACAGCTTTCTAAATACCTACTGTCAATGAAATAGTGATTTCTCATCAGTGGAAAATATTTCAATATATGTATTCATAATTTAAAATTTACTCTTGTGCTTAAAGAAACAAACACCTTTAACTTGTTTTTGTTGTTGCAGTAATGTGGTTAGGAATATGATACAGACACGGTTTTCGAAAGTGGGGAAAAATCTTTGACAAAAAAATTATCTACATGGGTGCATATTTTCCTTATTTATTTATATCTGTATCCAAGCATTTGGAGTCAGGTAAACCAGCACTTCTTGAACTTTAGTGTTATTGTCAATCACCTGGGATCTTGTTAAAATGCAGATTCTAATCCAGGTAATTTGGGCTGAGTGCTTAGAGTCTCAATTCTAACAAGCCCCAAGCTGCTGCCGATATTACTAGTCAAAGGACCAAATTTTGAATACCAAAGATGTAAACCAAACATAGAATACATATTTTTGCATTATGTAGAAATAATGCATGTTGTTTATATTTTGGGTACCATTTCTGCTGTCCTCACTTTTGATCTTTATTACAAAGATTATATGAGTACATGGTAAAAATTTTACAGGAGAGGGAATAAAAGGTGGTAGTGTCATGCCACCACTCAGAGAGAACCATTATTTTTTTTTCCTCAAATGTATTTATAGTGCAAATATATATAGTTTTACAAAACAGGATAATTCTGTATAAATTTATGATTTCTTGGTTTTTTTAAATATGTGTGAACACTTTCCTATCACTAAGTGGTCTTCATGAGCTAATCTTCTAGGCATGTTTACTGAATAGAGTATATATTAAATAAGGTACCTTTATTTAATCAAGCATTTACTTTTTTTAAGAAAAGAGTTTATTGAGAATTGATAAAAAAGAGATAGTACATACCCAAGACATGGGTACGGGCATGCTACACGGTGAGATGCACCATCAGACCTGTGCTTTTTTTTTTTTAAAGAAGCTTTAGATTACATAAATGTTACATCAAAAATATGGGGTATAAAAAAAATATATGGGGTATATTTTTATACCATATATATATATATATATATATACTTCACATCCTCCTCCTTCCCACACTCTTCCCAATTAATATCTTTCATGAGTGTGGTAAATTTGTTACAATTGATGAAGTATTGCTACTAACTGTGGCCTATAGTTTACATTATGGTTTACACTTTGCACCACACAATTTTATAGGCTTTGACAAAATGAATAATGACCTGTATCCATCATGACAATGTCATGCAGAACAATTCCAATGTCCCAAAAATGCTCCGTGTTACACCTATTCTTCCTCTCCCTCCCCTCAGAACCTCTGGTGGCCCCTGCCTTTATATCAGTATTACAAGTTCTTCCATTACTAGAATAATGATAAGTCTACTTTAGTCCATGGTTTCATTCTCCCTTTATGTTTCTTCATTCCTCAATCTTGAGGATTTTAGGATGGTGATGCCCACTGTGTTTCTGATTGAGAGGGGGCTTAGATCCCATGGGTCAGATGGGTGGAACTGTCTTCCTTGCAGTTGTAGACTCTCTGTTTTTTGGGATAGGCATTTTCCATTATCATCCATTTGTTAGTTATCCTGGGTGAGTCCGATGAATTGGAGGGTAGGTGTTGGCTTCAACTCTGCTGAGATTCAGGGTTCAACTGACTTATGAACACCTGGAAGATTTAAGTCTCTGGGACACATATTTAGTGGGTATAGTGCTAATTATAGGTTCAAATAAAAGGGACATAAGAACCATGTGTAGAAAAATTATAAATGAGTCCAACTCTGATACATTGGAGTAGATAGGTTATCATATATTCTAAGGTAAAGCCCGCTGACAGGGTGCCAAATTCCTGGGATTGTCTGCCCTGCCTAGAGTGTCTAGATGTCTCTAGAGTCCTCGGGAGCCCTCCTGCTTGAGGCACTGTTTACTGCGGCAGTTAGCGAGATCCTGCTGAGACATGCATAAGTATAATCTCTGGAATGACCTCCCGATTCACTTTGAAATCTCTTAGCCATAAAAACTCATTTGTATTTAATATTTCCCCCTTTTGGTCAAGGTCTTTTTACAAATGCATAGCTAGTTGGAGCTTGGTAATAATCCTTTGGTGCCAGGGAGGCTTATCCCTGGGAGTCATGTCCCATGCTAGGGAGAAGGTAGTGATTTTATATGCTGAGTTTGGCTTAGAGAGAGACCACATTAGAGCAACAAGGAGGTTTTCAGGAGGTAACTCTTAGGCAATATATAATACTAAGCTAAGTTTCAATTTCACAAGAACTAGGTTCATAAGTACAAGCATGACTGTCAAAGACCTGGTGTATTTCTCTGTCCTCCTTTGCTAGGCACTGCCCATGTACTCTAGGGATTCTGGCCACTCTATTAGAGAATGTAGCAGGACTTCCCAGGATGGGAATTCAATATTCTTTGGGTTATTGTGTGGGTCTCCACCCACCAAGACAATGCCCCACGACCACTTGAACACCTTCCTATTTCATAGTGGTATGCCCCAGGTACACCCCTTCCTACACACACACACCCCACCAACACTCTGTACCGTTGATCCTCCCCTGCCACAATTGCGACTCTTCTGCAATCCAAAATCTGCCCCAAAACAAAGCCCCCCCAATAAATAAAAATAATAATAAATAGAAAATAAAAAAATAAAATAAAAGAGAAAATTAACAAAAAATTTTTTGCATTGTCTTTCATTTCCATAGAATCTGTTATCTTTTTGTACAGTGACTATTTCTTCTGTATGTTCCCCCCGTGTCTTATTTTTTTCAAAGAAGCTTTAGCAAACCCTTACTTTTGACATTGTTTATAATCTAGCACTTGTATAAAAGTGCTTCATGGAATATCCTTATATGTACATTGGTGAAATTGAACTTATATTGTCTTAGCATACATTCCAATTCCAGTGAAATTGCTGGGTTTGAGATATACAGATTTTAAGACTTTTAATATATATTGCCAAATTGCTTTCCTGAAAAATTGTATCACTTTCCCTTTAGGCACAGGGTAGAAGATTGTCTTTTTAAGTGTGGTCTGTTTTCCTCAGTAAAAGAGTATAACTGACACTATCTTACTTTTGTGGACAGGCATACTAATAGGCTCTACAAATACAACCACAACTTTGTGCAAGCTATCAATACCATTCAGAAGTCTTGGACTGCAACCACATACATGGAATACGAGACTCTTAACCTGAGAGAAATGATTAGGAGAGGTGGTGGCCATAGCCAGAGGATCCCAAGGTAAGAAAGCCATCTCTTTATCACTAAAGAAATAAAAATATTGGTGTCTAGCACCCTTCCATCCAGCCCTCCCTGGGTTTCCTATGATTTTATTGATCACCCAATTTATAGTTTTTATGTTATCTTGATGCCTACCTTCTTCCTCTTCTATTCATACCTATTCTGTTACTCTCCAAACTGTATTTATGGTTTTTCCTTTTACAGTGTCTGCCACTCCCATTACTCCCTTTCCATTTTTTCTTATTTAAGGCTTTGTCTTCCTTCTCCTGGACTATGGGTTGGTCTCCTGCCTCTTTGATTTCTTTCTTTCCCATGAATTGTTATCCATTCTATGCTCTACTGCCAGTTTCATCTTCCTATATACAGTGAAGATTGTGCTACCACCTGTTTACTGAATGAAGTATTTATTTTATTTTTTACAATAATAAACTTGAATAAAGTGTTTACTAATATCCAAGCCATCTGAAATTTGCCATCAATGTATTTACTCCTTTGACCTAAACCTGATTTCAAACAATAAAACGCACAATTACCTAAAACTTTTCTTTCATTTTACCTTCATTTATGACACTACTTTTGTTTCAAATACCTCTCACCTAGCCTATGATAATTGCTAAATTTACTCCCTGTAAAAATCTCAATCCTTTCCCTGTGTCAAGGCCCAGCAAAAAATGTTCCCTTACAAATCAATATACCTTTAATACCCTCAGCCAAAAGTGTAATTTCCCATCTTTAGTTTATATAGTTCATGATGTATTTCTTCCTTTCGGAAATTGTGTCATAATACTGTGAATCTGTATAGTCAGGAACTTTGGATCTAGCTGGATCTAGCAAAGAGCGTATAGTCCAGTAACATTCATTAAATATCCAGGGATATTCCTGTGCTGCCATGAGAAGTTGATAATATGACTGAAGGGTAAGAAACTGGATGGCAATAGGGAGCTAATGGGTGTCTGTATGTAATTAGGTTTTTTTCCCTGAATATATTGAAGCATATACTAATTTTTAGAGAATACAACAATAACTAATTCTCTTAAATCTATATAATCCTATGTTCAAATTTGATCATTTAAACAGGCCACTAATTGATTAATTATACAGCAACTAAAATGCATTGCCAGCTCTTTTTCATCTACACACTAATATTCCTAATCCCCTGGCATTTTCTAACCTTGAGACTGTATGGAGTTTTTCCTTACCCAACTTCATAAAATTCTGTCTTTTATTCAAAAGAACCTGATAAACTATATATGAAATTATTCGCTGTCCATAGTGTTGTATGTGGCTTGACTATATTTTCCATGGGCAGGATCCAAGTTCCCCCTATGTTTTTCATTGTTTTTTTTTGTTTGTTTGTTTGTTTATTTTAGGAGGTACTGGGGATTGAACCCAGGACCTCATACATGTGAAGCAGGCACTCAACCACTGAGCTACACCCGCTCCACCCTCTATGTTTTAAAAGACTATTTGCATTACTGTAACTTATTTGCACTTGTTATAGTAATTCCTTTATTTTTCATGTTTTTTTATGGCTTTGTGGTCAAAGAGCATCTCATATTTGTATTATAATGTTCCTGGCATAGAGAAAGAGTTTAGTGAAAAATTAATTGATATTTCTGCATGAAATATGCTGTCTGTTTTTTATAATTGTCATGGTTATGGTTGCTACTCCTGAGTGAGTCATTTTTTCCTCTTTGTTCCATTACATTTCCATTTGGTCCTAGCATTAATCTGTGTCCTCTCTAAGATAAGTGTGTGAGAGAAGGTGCACTTGGGAACAGTTGCAGAGAGCATGAAAAAGTCCAGAAGTGACTAAATTGGAACCTGGTAAAAACCATCTGGGTAACCACTGAAAAGTTAGATTAGTATGATGTGACAATGACATGTTGAAAAAGAAAAGTAGTTTATACTAGTAGAAAAATAAGTCTATTACAACAGTGTAGCAATAATGACTTAACAAAAACATTGAGGGAGCAGAGACAGAGGAAGTGAGTTTTGCTGGGAGCTCATGAGGGGTGGAGAGGGCTGATATGTGAGCAGTCCTTAAAATTAGAAATTAGGGAAGAACTCTAAGAGGAGGACAACAGGCATTTTAGGTTAAAGGACAGCAGGACAAAGCAATTGGCTTGCTCTGGGGAACTCCAAGAAGTCTAGTGAGTCTAGAGCTAGAGCACTGTAGTTTTTTTTGTTTGCTTGTTTGTTTAATCACTAAGCAAACAAGTTTGTAGAATAGATTTTTTTTTTTTCATTTTCAGAACATGTCTAGCCATTCATTGGTCCAGTTAACAGTCTTTCGTGTATCTTATTTTTAAACTACATCATAAAAGGTGTAGTTCTGCAATGATAAAACAGTTTTATCTTGTTTATGGAGCTAGTCTACTTACTTGATATCTAAACTTTTAATTTCTGTGCTTCGCTTTTTTTTTTTTCCAATGGCCCCACCATCACCATCACCACTCCTGAGCCAAACATCAGAGATGCTTCCATTTCTCTGTACCATTCGAATGCCATCTTCAACTTCCCATATCTACTTTCTTGGTCAAAATCTGTCAAAAGTGAGTAAATGAGTGCAGCTGTTCAGGCACACTAAGGATAGCAACCCAGTGAGGTACAAAACCGGTATCATTTCTCAGGAAGAAAGGACTCGATCCTGAAAAAGAAATAGAGAATGAAAACCATTTACACATCTTAGCTCAGACACATGGAAATAGCCATTTTTTAAAGCGCTTTGGGGTCTGATTCTAGGTCTTAGCCAAGTGGTTGAAAACATGGAATTAGAGGTTAGGAAATCATCCTCAAAGGAAAGACTGTATGTTGATGTCAACTGTATATTTCCATTCTAGGCCCAAACCAGTTCCGCTGACCTCTGAAATACGTCAAAAGGTTTTACATTTGCCAGCATCTTGGGACTGGAGAAATGTCCATAATATCAACTATGTTAGCCCTGTTCGAAACCAAGGTAAAAAAAAAAAAAATCCTGATTTTGCATTAATTCAATCTAAAACATTTATGGAACATTTGCTATGTGCCAGGCTCCGGGATTAGATCCTGGGTATACAGATATAAAATGGGTATGATTCACTTTACTAAAATATATGGCCTGTGAATTCTCACTTCTTCTTTTTGTATTCATGGGAGACTTTGGTAATAGACGATCTTTCCAACGGAGCTCAGCATATCCTTAGCATCCTTCTCAGTATATGTTACAGGTGGCCCATGTCAACTAGTCAGAGTGGACATGTAAGGACAATTCATTTGCCCTCCTAGTGAGACAGACTCATGTGGAAACAAAGACTTGCATCCAATGATTATCTCTGTAATAAATATTAGAGTTGCATATTGTTTTAAAGGTGAAGCTAAGGAGATTTAAACTAGTAGAAACTCCTATGGCCTGGGTTATAAAATTGATCTTTCTGTAGGTGACAACTGAAATCCATCTTTGCTTTCTGCCCTTTCCCCCAATCGTTTAGTCTTTAATTACCGCATGTACTCAGAAAATATTAATTTTTTTTTTTTGAAAAGTAAATTTTTTGAGCTGAGAAAGATCCTTTCAATTCAGTTTACGCCAGAATACGATACATAATGCACTGTGTTGACCCAGCTCCCTGATCGGATGCCTGCAGGCAGAGCCCAGATTTGTCAAAAGTACCCTTACAATTATTTTTTACCACTTATTTTCAGAACTTTGTTATGATATGAGTTGACTTAATATTTCTCCCTGCAATTGCTCTTGAAGGCAAATTATCCCGTTATCCTAAGTTTCAGCCCACAATTACTTGGAGAATCATTTGCGTAATACTCAAGGTTTATTACTTCTTCGCTCATTTTGAAGATAATTATAGTACTCATGGCTGATTTGTTACTACGAAATAGGTGTAGTAATTGCTGCCTGGAAACATTCTGATTAGTGTCTCCAGAGAGGATTATAAATTCATAACCCCACAAAATAAATTGTTCTTCCCTTTCTCTAAAATTCAGTGATAACCAGGCTTTTCTCCTTCTCAGGACTCATCTCCTACCCTTCAACCTCCATCCTTACTGAATTCTTGCAGAGTTCTGAATGCGCCAGCTTTTAGCAGGACCTGTAGCTGCAGCTTGGTCAGCAGGGTCCCTGTTCTTTACCAGACACCAGGGGTCCCATCTCTTTGTGTTTCCTTTGTGCCAGTGCTGGGAATCTTCAGCTTTGGAGAAGTGTGGATATCGAAACCCTTCTCTACCTTCCCTTTCCTGGCGAGAGCTTCTTTGGGAAAGTGGGATTAGAAGTGAGGGAGATTTGAAAGTAATTGAGAAATAAATGGAAAGTGAAATTAAATGGTTGATGTGAAGAGAGGGCTAACATTTACTCAATCATCAAACAGCTCTTCTGTGCTCATTTGAGAGGATTAAGTAAATAATGCATGTCAGGTATTGAGCACAGGACCTGGCAGATGGCTTGCCCTCAGAAATGTAAACTATACTATTATATTTTGCTTTTGCAGTTGTTTCTAGAATATGTCATATGTACTGATGTTTTTAATTGCAGAAGCTATAATGAATAATATGAAACAGTCCTTATCTTAGAGACCTACAGTTTAGCAAGACATGCAAGCAAAAATTTAAGTACAGTATGATAACTGCTTTAACAAAATATTTTTAATATTGAAATGGGAACCTAGGAGAAGGTAGAAAGAAAAGTTTAGTTCCAATTGAGTCCCAAAGATAAGATTGAAAAGTGTTATGAGACAATAATTCCAGAGAAGGAAATTAGAACTACTAAAGCCAAATCCTCTGACACTGGTTTTGTTGTAGCCTGGATAAAAACTATTTTCCCCCATGTTCCATATTCTTTGAGTGTTACAGATATGGTTTGTACAGGTACAGGCAATGTAGAAATAGAACTTTGAATTAATTGCTTTTAAATTGACCCCTCATGTAGCATCTTGTCAGGTACTTGAGGAAAATGAAGTATTTTGAGGTTCCTCTTTTGACTTTGTTTTTCTAAACTTTAGGTTGGGGGAAACACTAGATATTTTCTCTTCCTGCTAACTGGGCTATTTGGAAATTTCCACTATCTTTAGGAATTCCACTGTTCTGTATAACTCAGAATTCATAGTTAGCCTCAGTTAAGGGAAATTTTGCTTTTCAGAGAACAAATCAAGATTAAAGAAAAAAGAAATAATGGGGGATAAATGAAGCACTGGGCTCATAGCTAGGTTTGCTTGAAGTGTGAGAAGAAAAAGAAGCTAGGAAATTGGATGAGATGGACTTTTAAAAATTGTTTCCCTAGCTATTCTGCAAGTCTTGGTTCTAAATAATATTTATACTATTAGAACTGGAATGCGGGGGCTTTAAACTCTTCCACCCTATTCATTTTACACACAGAAAAAAAAGCCCAAAAGGTCAAATGACTTGGCCAGGGTCATACAGCTAATGAGTGGCAAAGCAGGAAACAAAAAGAATCTTGACTCCTTACTCCTAGTTGGTGATGCTCTCCAATGTTGGAAGGTGCAGCCGAAGATAGTTAAACCATATGAAAGTCACACTATCTATCTGAGATTGTGGAAATTAGATTACTGCAGAGCTCCAGCTGGGCCAGATCCACTTAACTATTCTTTATTGTAGTGTAGTCTGCTTGGGGATAATGGTTATTTTAGAATATGGACTCTGGCTTTGCCTTTTGAAATGAGGCATTAATTACCCTGACAGCCGACACAGTCTTCTGGGAAAGTCAGAGGCTGGGGAAGGTTGTCTTCTTTCTTTACTCCTCTAATTTCTCTGTTAACAGAGTGCATTCTGAGCCCTCGAATGTACTTGAGGCCTGTCCCTCCCACAGTGCTGGATGGTCAGATAATGAAGGTTTTATGCCCAATACCAAGAGAGATGATTTCCACGGCTTCTGTGGGCCAGGAAAGCCGCATGGACGAGATGGAGCAGTTCCCAAACTTTCTTGTATGACCTTGGTGTCTTGTGAAAGTAACACTAACTTTGTCTCTTTACTGTCACTCATCCAGCTCTTCGGCCTTTCATCAATCGAAAGATAGTATTATTTGGATGGTTTCCAAACCAAAAGGTATACATTAATTGTGGTCTATATAGTAACTACATGACAGGGAAAGAAAATCTGAAAGTCCTTTGAAGTAGAGACAGACCTATAAACTGAAAAGGCCACTTGACCTTCATCAGCACACACTGAGGCCCTAGCCTCTGCCACGTGCTAGCTATGTGACCTTAGATTGTTGCTCCTTTCTGAGCCTCATTGTATACATTATCAAGAGAGTAGGCTGCACACTAGATGAATTCCAAGGCCCCTTCCAAGTGGTTCTCTTTTAGTGTTCATAATTTAAGTGATTGCTCAGAAGCAAAGCAGGATAAACGTGAGATTTTTAAGAGAAGAATTTTAGGGAATATCAGAAATTATAGCCATGAAGGGGAAGTAGGGCCCTGCTAGTCTCTAGGTCTAGGACCCTGTGGCATTGCTGAGATACTTAGAGGAGGTTCACTTAGAATTCCTATGGCTGAGAAACAAGTAAAGGCTGACTGTTTCGAATGATCACTCTGTTTCTTGGATGTAAATATTTATTCACTTGCTCGTTTCTTGACTTGTTCTTTATATAACAGTGTAGTGAGTTCCTTTACTGTGCCGGTACCAAGGTGTTGAAAACACATTTCCTTTGAAGACTCAAGGAGATTCAGAGTTTAGTTCATGGAAAATTATATAAGTAATTCAAATAGAGTGTAGGGTATTGGAGGATGGGCATGGAGTGTCCTGCATTTCCTTTGCAATCAGGGAGGGACATGAATCAGCATTTACCTGCAGAAGGAGCAAACAGTGCCCCTTGTAATACTTTGAATGCATAATGTTCTTCTTGAATGATGCTTTAAAATGCTAAATTGATATTTACTGAACAGAACAAGGGCAGACTTCTCTTTATGTAAACTGAGTTTTTAAAAAATTGTATAATTGTTCTTAAATCTTATTTTACATGCATAAGCGAGTGAGTGCTCATCAAGCAATTTGGTAAGTATTATATTGGTAAAGTGAATAACATATCAATTGTGTATCACTGGATTTAATGCCAATATCTTGGATTTGGTACAGACATATCTCCATGTAGAATTTATATCAGTGACAGAGGTGAAAGAGGCTGTATAATAATAAAGATATTAAAATTACATTCATTTCTTCCTAGAATTTGTAGTTTTGTTCCATACTTATGCCATATTTTTGTATGTGTATTCATTCTTTTACCCATACATGTTTTGAAGAAGCATATAGAAAAACAAGTATTTTTTTTATATAATTTACTTTCTAATACAATATTTTTCCTTCTCGTGGTATAGCAATTGTATTCCTGGTAGATGCTTTTTAGGAAAATTTATTTTATCCTTGCCAGAGCACATCTAGGTATTAATTAAAACTGTTTTATTCTCTCCTCTTCCTCAACCACATCTAACTACTCTCTCCTCTTTCCTCTTGGGGAAACCTTTCAGTGGCTACTGCTGTACAGCTGTCACCCTTCACCCCTTATCATCAGTCTATTTTCATTTCACTACCCCTCATCTGCCTTGTGTACTCACTTCATCACCCACCTTAAGTTCCATATTCATCACTATTATCACTCACTTGCCTTTCTTTGACTTTTTTGGTATTTTGCCTCCTTAATCCTGGTTAAATTCAACTCTCTGCAACATACCCACACTTGAACCATTCTTTGAGCTGGTTCTACCCAACACGCTTTGGAAAATGCTACTGTAGAGATATTTGAAAGCCCAGTCTGTGTCTATCCCTCCATCATTTTCTTTCAAACTGATGGCTCAGAATGTTGCAGACATAAATAATTTCTTCATTAACAAGAATACTGTCAAATGCTTCTCAGAGGTTAAGAGTTTTTTATAAAGCACTTAGAATATTCTCAAGAAAAGCCTCATGTAGTTATGTTTGCATTTTGAAGAAAAAGGATGAAATCTTAAAGTTTGCCTGTAAGCTTAATGATGTTTGTTGGAAAAAACAACAGCAACACTCCCTAAGTCATTAAGTATCTCAACCACCCATATTTATCTATGATTCTCTGTAAGTGCTTCAGAGCATACTTTCTCTTTTGTATTGCAAGCATCTTGTGGCAGCTGCTACTCATTTGCTTCTATGGGCATGCTGGAAGCAAGGATCCGTATACTAACCAACAATACTCAGACGCCAATCTTGAGTCCTCAGGAGGTTGTGTCTTGCAGCCAGTATGCTCAAGGTAAGGACTGTATTTCAAGCACTGTACCATGAACTTTACCTGTGTGTAGTTGGCCATCATTGACAAAGGCGAAAGGATGGTGTCATAAGGAGAACAGCACAATATCTGTTGGGAAAACTCTAAGTTCTGGCCCCACCACATACTAGTCGATGCTTTCTCGTGGAATTCACTGCACCATCCTGGCAAATATCAGTAGTTACTGTGTATTAAGTGAACAATGGCTCGTAGGAGCCTCTTTACGTATATTACCTAACAATGCTCAAAACCCTGAGAAGATGTAGATCAATCCTTACTTGTAGATAGGGATTAAGCCCAAAGAATTTCTGTAACATTGGAAGGTCACACAGTTGCTAAGCTTTGGAATTTCCTTTCCAACCAAGGTCTCACTCTACCAAAACTGCCTTGCCGGTTGTGGAGAATACTTTATTTTTCAGTAAGCCTTTCATTCTTTCTGAAATATTTCTTAAACACAGACATCGTGACCACTAGGCCCTGCAGGTCCCTGCTGTTCTGAAGCTTACAGTTAAATGAGAGGAAAAGACATTAAATAAATGATTACATAAATACTAATTATGGGGAAACGGACGTGGCTCAAGTGACTGGGCTCACATCTACCATATGAAAGGTTCAGGGTTCGATTCCCAGGGCCAACTGGTAAAGGCAAGCTGGCATGCATGGAGTGCTGGCCTGTGTGGAGAGCTGGTGCAGGAAGATGACTCAACAAAAAAAAGAGACACAGAGGAGAGACGCTAAGAGATGCAGCAGACCAGGGAACTGAGATAGCACAAAAGATTGAGCACCTCTCTCCACTCCGGAAGGTCCTAGGATCGGTTCCCGGTGCCGCCTAAAGAAAAGACAAGCAGACACAGAAGAACACAGAAAGCAGACAGCGAGCGCAAAACAACAGGGGTAGGGGGAGAGAAATAAATAAATAAATCTTAAAAAATATATACTAATTATGATGGTGAGAAGAACATAAAGCATAAGTACAGGGTCATGGATGTGTGTAATAAGGCCAGGCAGGGAGGAAGCAGAGGGGAGCCTGATACAAACTTTTCTGCAGGAATTAATCAGGGAAGACTTTTAAGGAAAAGCATAAGCATGTTTTCTGGCTATTTAGTAATAAAGTAATAGCTAACTTTATTGAAGGCTTATTTTATGCCTTTACATAGAATAAATAATTTAATCTGATGAGAGGTACTGTTACTTTTTATATTTCATAGAAGGAATAAATGGTGGTCCAGGGAAGTTGAGTTCACACAGCTTTGGATTAACCACTTAACCACTATGCTATAGCTACCTCCTCTATTAGATGCTGAATAAATATCTGTTAAATGGATAGGGCTGAGAGGATGGTTAGCTACATGGCTAAATAGGTAGATGAATGAAGTGGCATTTAAGCTAAGAACAACTACAGGTAAGTGAGTAGAGAATAAAATATAGTTAATGGCACAGTTTCTCCTGTGCCCCATTTTAGCTGTGGAGTGATAATCGTGTGTGTCATTCCTTTGCAGGCTGTGAAGGTGGTTTTCCATACCTCATTGCAGGCAAGTATGCCCAAGATTTTGGGCTGGTGGAAGAGGACTGCTTCCCCTACACAGGCACTGATTCTCCATGTAAAGTGAAGAAGGACTGCCTTCGTTACTACACCTCTGAGTACCACTACGTGGGAGGTTTCTATGGGGGCTGCAATGAGGCCCTGATGAAGCTTGAGCTGGTCCACCATGGGCCCATGGCAGTTGCTTTTGAAGTCTATGATGATTTCCTCCACTACCGCCGGGGGATCTACCACCACACTGGTCTGAGAGATCCTTTCAACCCCTTTGAGTTGACTAATCACGCTGTTCTGCTGGTGGGCTATGGCACCGACCCTGCCTCTGGGCTGGATTACTGGATTGTCAAAAACAGCTGGGGCACCAGCTGGGGCGAGGATGGCTATTTCAAGATCCGCAGAGGAATAGACGAGTGTGGGATTGAGAGTATAGCAATGGCAGCCACTCCGATTCCTAAATTGTAGGGTGCATCTCCCAGTATATCGCGTTTGCCACACTTAATCATAAAGAGGACTGATTTGTTAAGACACTTGAGACTTTGACCTAAGCATTTTTGTAAGATTACAGATAGGACCCCCTGTGAAGATTTTTGCCTTTAAAATTAAAATCACCCATGGCGACGGCATACCTTTCCATCAATCACTACCCTAGTTTTTTCTAAGACCTCATTTAAATGAAGTTTTTATGGGTGATGGTGCACTGTGAAGAAATGAATATTGCTAATCATTTGCAATTCAACCAGATGCTTTATTAAAAAAAAAATTATGTGAAAGCTCAGGCTTTTTTTTAATTTGTGTAAATCACAAGAAAATATAATGTTTATTAAAATTTAAAGATTTTTTTGTTCAGGTGATATGTATTATAATTTCTATGTGTGCTTAAGAGAGTTTTTACATTGAATCTTTCAGTTAGATCCACTTATGTCACTTATATAAGTACTCTTTAAGAAGGAAAAGCATTTCAGGGTATTTCTCTCTTTTTTTTTTTTTTCTTTTTTAAAAAATCAATTTTATTGATACACATTAATAAAGCATAAATCCATCCAAAGTGTACAATCAGTGGCATTCAGTATAATCACATAGTTGTGCTTTTCATCACTCCGATCATTCCTGGAGCATCTTCATCATTTCAACATCAAAAATAATAAAAACAAAAATTCATCACCTCTCAAGAATATCTTTCTATAGATTCAGTTTTTCCTCTCATATTATTTTCTTCATGCTGGACAACTCCTTTAGTTTTTCTTCTACTGCAGGGCTTTTGGCAAGAAATGTTTTGAGCTTTCATTTATTTTAAATAAAACAAAACCAAAAAACACTATGAACTTGTATGGCAATTGGTATACTCAGATAATGCCTAGTAAACTCTAAAATCATACCTGGCTATTTGATGAGCCAGAAGCCTTACAGGAAAGAATTAATAGTTTTGATAAAATCTGGATATTGATTACACTAATTCTGATGGTGTATTTCTTGCATTTGGAAGCATTGACTAGCTTTCATTGGGTAAGCAACAATAGCTTAATTAGTGAAATACTAGCATTTTAGATTTGTACACATCGTTTGATCTCCAAGGATTATCTCACAGTGGTATGAAGCCTCTATGCTGAGTAAACAGAGCATCTATTAGAAATGATTCAGCAGTGAGGTGAATTAGGCAATCAGAGCTCTAAAGCATGGCAACATGTTAGAGCCACAAACCTTTTGGATATGGAGGTGGCAAAAGAGATAATCCAATCTAACTTCTCATTGTACAGATAGAGACTGGCGCCTAGAGAAGGGAGGTGCCTTGTCCAAGGTCATACAGCTGGTAGGTGTTAAGAGTTGTATTTAGAGCCTAGGTCTTCTAAATCCAGTTCTCCTTGAGCACCTTAGAGTACTGAATCTCAGAGCTTCCTACCAGAGTGTCCCTCATCTCCCAGGAGACTAGCAGCACACTTGGAAATTTCACCTGGCATTTTAAGGATCAATGTTTTGTCTTAAGCATCATCTAACTTTTGCATTGAAGTTTACTGTGATGAGATTTTTATTCTCTTTAAACTGAAGAGGCACTCCAGAAGCATTGCCATGTTTAAGATATGGCTTCTTGGGCCTCTTGGCACAGTGCCATATGCCTTTGACCTTTCATCACATGGTGACACAGAAGCAGACACTTTCAATGACAGGTCTTCATCATCTGAAAGGCTTCCAAGGAGATATATTTTCTTTCTTACTGTTACTGATTGAATGTAATTTTAGTCCTATTTTATGCTTTCTCTTTGCTGCTATGTGAATGCACTTTTGAAATCATGCATGCATTTCTTTTGCACTAAACATTTATAAAGCTAGTACCTGTCATCTTAACAGACAAGATGTTATTTCATGTGAGTTTATCTTGTTCTCTAGTTGGGTAGCAGTCAGCTGGCACATATGAGAGCAAACCAGGAAGATGCAGAGCACCCATGCTTTCGCATGACTTCATGGAAGGCCCTAATTTTCTTAAGGAAAAAACATTGCCAGCGCCATTCATTATGCATCTCTCTGATGAGTTGAAGGCAGGCAATGGTTTAAAGAGTCCCTAAGTTTTAGAGATTGCAGGAGGGATTTCCCAGAGCGAGGGCTTAAGTTATACTGCAGTTCAACCTGGATTTGTCTGCTGTGGACATCTGCTTTTCCTGTTTCTATAAGAGGGAAATTTCTTTGTGGTGATAGAATTCTTTAAAGACAGTGACTAAAGAGAACATCGTGGTTCTATAAATCAAGTGATTAGACGGTTAAACTACAAGTTCCACTATTTGAAATGTGTTTACGTTGTTATTAATAGAATATATAATCAGAATATGTTGACAAGTTGAACTCTGGAAGAAGTGAGATGGGAACTCTGGCTAACTGTCCCTCCACACACACACACAAGACTTGCCCAGAAAGACCGCAGTGATGATACGCATGGCTCACATCGCAGGTCACAGGAAAGGGAAGCAATGTTGAGGTAGACGGTCTCGCTCAGGCTTAATGTTGACTCTAGGGCAGTACAGCCTGGATAACATTTTTGGCTCTGTCCCTTTATAGCTATGAAACTTTGCACAGTTTACTTAACCTACTTGTGCTTCAGTTTCCTCAGCTGTAAAATGGGGATAGTGAAATAGAGATTTCACTATTTGAAATCTTTCTCTCTAAACCCTTCCTATCTCAATAAAGGAACCAAATGGATTTGTAGTTTTAAGACATCACTTGCTATTTAAACTCAGGCTGATATTCACGCTCCCAAACCCGGGGGACTAAAGTTTGTTCAGATAATGCAGGTTCCCTGAATACCCATACTTGCTTGCTGTACTCTATCGGACCTCTAATCACTGAATTCAGGAACTGAATAGATTTGTACAGCCAGGGGTATGTGTAACTACTTCATAGAGATGCCTAAGAGCCAGTTGCATTCATATAGGAAGCATACTTAGAATCAATGCTTGGTATGTGATAAGGACTCCATAAGTAGCAGTAATTGTTGAAGTCACCTTTATCTGATTTCAAATTGTGAGGTAATCTTTTGCTAAGGGGAGGCAACTAAGAAGTATTTTGTTAAACAAGCTCTTCCTTCCTAGAGAGAATGGGCTTGTGAAGTATCTCTTCAAAAAAAAGGAAGAAAAGAACATGCAGAGAACACTGGCACAAATAAACCCATAGAGAAAAACCTTCAAAAATGTATAATGAGCTATGAATTAAGAAGATTTTGATTTTTTGGTATAGAGGTTTTTAAAAGCCCCCCACCCCATTGCTTCTGCTGCTGCCAATGGGGAGAGAACTAGTCCAAGAAGTGATCAAGCCTGGAAGCCCACAGCAGAAGTGGTCCCTGCAGCTTTGAGGTCAATGAGACTTGGTGAAAAAGACCAAAAGTAATTCAATGTGAGAGAGTTGTGAGAATTTGGTTTTCCTATTTGGGTTCTAAACTCAATTTTACAATAAAGTGCCTATGACAGATTCACATAACTGTGCTAGAAGTGAGGCTAAAAGGTCATCTCTTCTTCCCTTGCCATTAAAATAAAAGCAGGTCTAGAGAGGTAAAGTGACATACCTGAGGTCACAGCTAGATAAATCTAGTACCAGCCCCAGTGTTCCAGAGTTGACTACTGTACCTGCTGCCTCCCAATGAAGAAAAATGGAGACAGAAATCTAAATGATTGTGAGACAAATAACCTCACCTTGCTTCTTCTGTAAAATCATTTCTAAGATCCTTTCCAGTTCTCAGAAATCCCGTTCTCCTCCCTTGGGACAAATAATCTCAACTCCAATTCCCAGTGATGTGGAAGGGTTAGTTTATAGTGTTGTTAATATTTATATTTCTTAACTATAATAAATATTTTTTATCTAAAATTAAGTAGAGACTTCCTGACCAAGATAGAAGAGCTTGAGATAGATCTGAATCTTCTACTGTGATGGAAAGTGCCAGAACTTGAAATTAGTGTGTTGATGGTGGGTCATTTTGCCACGGGGCATTAGTTTCATTCACTGTGAAATACCAACCTCATTGAACTGTTGTTCTGATTGAAAATGTGAGTTTGCCTAAAATTGCCTGGGCTGTCAAATAATTGAAACCTCAGCCGACATTCTGGCCTTGCCAAACTGTTCTTATGGTGACACAAACAAAATTTGCTATAAAATAACCTTTGGCTTTGATGGCCTGACACAAAATATAACAGAAGCTTTTGTTGGTGCCTTGCTTTTTCCTTTCAGAAATCCATTGACCAAGCTCTCTTGTCTTCAGAAGCCTTGTAAGAGTTAGCAGAATTAAGAAAGTTAACCTTTTCTGACTTTGAGCATGTGATGCTGATGTAGTACATTGATTTTGAACTTTCTGTCCTAAAAGACAATTGTTTTTTTTTGAAATTCAATTTTATAGCTAGTTAAATGGGGAAGGGTATGATAAGCACCAAGTCCCCAAATTGAGAAGAAATAGCAGCCTTATTTTTTCCTCTAATGCAAAAGGTCTAAAGATATCGAAATCCTAACAGTCAATTGAAAATAAGTTGGAGAAATAGCCTTTTCCTGAGGAAATGAGAGAAATGCAATGAAGCTTAGGTTGTGCATGAAAGTAATCATTGAGATGATATATTTTTTTCTATAATGTATTTTCTGAACCTTCAAAAGTATTGAATAGCTTCAGTGTAGTTTAAGATAAATGATAGAAAATGAAAGCTTTTAATATCAGATTTTAATACCCTCCTCTTTGTGTGTGTGTGTGTGTGTGTGTGTGTGTGTGTGTGTGTGTGTGATGTCTGGAAAGTTAAAATAAAAGCTTCTTTTTCCTTTAGATTAACTATTCCTATGCTGTCATAAGAAATGGACATGATTCCTAAGAGAGATTAGGCATGATTCCAGTTCTGCAGGC
Source organism: Cabassous unicinctus (assembly GCA_029593785.1). Lineage (NCBI taxonomy): Eukaryota > Metazoa > Chordata > Mammalia > Cingulata > Chlamyphoridae > Cabassous > Cabassous unicinctus. Next base: position 4,121 of record JAQZBX010003623.1, on the reverse strand, counting down.
TAAAATTCAGTGGAGTAAAAAAGATGAGTCTGAAAACAAATTTAATAAAACAGTATTGTGCAAGTGAAAATATGGACTTTGGATACAGGAGGCCTGGTTTGAATCTTTGCTCCTCTTGTTTTTTTTTGTACCATAGTCCACTGATTGAACAGAGATCTCTCTCTAGTCTTTAGTGTCTTCTGTTAAGAGGCAATGTTAATATCTAGTTTCATGGGTTGCAGCAAGGTTTAATAGAAACAATGAGTGTTTATTTATATGTAATCTTCCTTTTAAAAAAAAAGATTCAAGTGTTTTACAAAGATAAAGATGCAATTCAAAATAAATAAAAAATGCATGAACTGAAGCAAAATCAAAATAAAGGTAGGAAAGTAGGATATGACCTTGAAAGAAGGTCTGTGCAACTCTTGCACGGTACCTGATTCACAGGAAGCACCTTGCAACAGTGTCTCTTGCCGGAGACGTTTAAGGTTGTCACAATTGGGGGGGTTGAGTGGGTTTGCTGCTGTTATCTATTGGGTAGAGGCCAGGGATGCAGCTAAACATTCCACAGTGCACAGGACAGCTGCTCACAAAGAATTTTCTGGCCTAAAATGTCAATAGTGCCCACATTGAGAAACTCTACTCTACAACATGCTAACACCCTTATACTCTTTTTCCCAGTGCTAAATGGATGTTATAGATTTTGGAGGAGAGAGAGAGTTCTGAGGGCTAAGATTATCCCAGAAAGTTTCAGAAAGGATATGGAACTTGAGGTAAGCTTTGAGGAATCAAGGGTAGTAGGTGAAGGCATGTGAGGACAAGTGAGTGGGAAGAGATAGAAGTAATGAGAGAAGATAAGGGCGCTTCCCTTTCAGTTTCAAGATGAGAGATTGAACCCATTTCGTAGTGTTCCTCCCCCAACAGGAATCCATTCACATGAGTATTCTCATGTTTAGAATATCCTGCTTCTAAAGCCTGAAGAGGCCTACCATGTATTGTGATTCTTTCTTAGAAATAAAAACTCTACGATACAAAAAAAAAAAAAAGCGTGTTATATACATAGCCACTCTTGAAAATAAGAATGGCACTCATTGATGGACCAGAAATTGTGATGAATTCTTTAAAAATTGAGGGGATGAGGGAGAAGAAGGGGACATAAGGGAAAGTAAAGTGATAATTGAGGGCCCATGGTTTATCTGCCATGGAAGATAAACATACTATCTCAACTCACCAAACAATTGATCAAGACAAGGATAAGGAGATATTTTCTAGATATTTTGGCTTAAAAAGCATGTGTTCAAAGCGTTGTTTCTTCGCTTTGGCTACGTTATAGAATTTCTTGAGACTGATGAAATTTATGGATTATTTCTCTAGAAAAATGCATGTATTCATTGTTTTAGTTTCCTAACTGCTAAAACAAATACCAGACAATGGGTTGGCTTAACAATAGAAAATTATTGGCTCACGGTTTCAGAGGTTTGAAGGCTTGCTCCCTTCTGGGGTCAGTATCTCCTGGCTGGCTGGGAATCTTTGGGGTTCCTTGGCTTTTCTTGCACAAGGCAATGTACATGGCAGCATCTTCTTTCTCTTCTGGATTCCATTGATTTCTAGCTCTTTGCTTCTCCCATGACTTCTCCTTTCATGTCCATTTTCCTTTGCTTGTAGGACTTCAGCCATATTGAATGAAGGCCCACCTAGTACTAGTACCATCTTCCTGTTTACAAATGGATTCACACCCACAGGACCAGGGCTTGGGCCTGGACATGCCTTTTGTGGGAGTCATGATTCAATCCCCAACACTCATTTCAATTTTTTTTTAAAATTCCCCAACCCTCCCCATTGTTTTTTGTGCTTGCTGTCTGCTTTCTGTGTGTTCTTCTGTGTCTGCTTATCTTATCTTTAGGTGGCACCGGGAACCGATCCTGGGACCTTCCAGAGTGGGAGACAGGCACTCAATCTCTTGCAGCACCTCAGGTCCCTGGTCTGCTGCGTCTCTTATTATCTCTCCTCTGTGTCTCTTTTTGTTGCGTCATCTTGCTGCATCAGCTCTCCTGCATGGGCCAGCACTGCGCACGGGCCAGCTTTCCTTTCACCAGGACACCCTGGGAATCGAACCCTGGACCTCCGATATGGTAGATGGGAGTCCAATCACTTGAGCCACATCTGTTTCCCACTCATCTCCGATTTTGCATAAAATGTCCAGAGGTTCATGAAGACTTATAAGCCCAAGCACAGTCAAGTAAACTTTCATGTGTACAGGCATTTTTTTCTTCCAGCCAGCAGCTATTCCAAAGTGCAAATATTTTCAGTTATAGGCTGGGAGGAACCACTGAAAATGCTTGGCAGGTGGGATTCAGGAAGCCTGTACCAGTTACATAACTCAGCTTTGAGCTGAGATCCCTTTTGGGCTAAATTTTCTCCACCTAACGTCAAGACCCTATTTAGAAACAGCTCCTCATTTGTTCCCTGAGACTTAGTGGCTCTTACCATTCCCAGCTTTTTGTTTAGCTCTTGCTGGGATTGGGACCTAGTCTTGCTTGTGCCATCACTATTGCTAGAGACTGGAATCTGACCTCTGACACCCCACCTGGTAACTAAGGCCCTTTTACCAATGGAGAGGTTTTTCTGATGCCTCTTGCCTGCCTTCAGAAATTTCTACTTTTGTGAAGACCCAGAAATCTCCATCACTGTGCCCCCCACAGGAGCACCATCATGTTACTTTACCTCCCTCGAGCCCTGCTGCTGCCTGCTTATCTTGACTTCACACTGCAGCAGCTAGTGGGTACCTCTAAATGCCAAACTCTACCTTATTTTTGCCCCCAGATTGTTGTCGTTATTGGAAATAATAATAGATGCCATGTATCAGACCATTATTTTGTGTCAGGTGATGTGGTAAGCCCCTTACATATAGTATCTCGTTTAATTTCTTGCAAAGTTCCTGTTTGACAGATGAGGAATCAGAGCAGTCAAGTAACTTGCCCTAAATTGTAGAGCTCACCCATAGACTTGGGATTTGGACCAATTTTTCTCTAGAATCACCACTCTTTACTATATATTTCCTGCCTCAATATGTCTTTCCAAGTGCCTTTCCCAGTGGTGTGTTGATTTTTCCAGTCTTGGTCTTTTTGTCCTTCCTTATGCTAGCATACTTGGACAAGCCCTGAGAGATAAGAAGATGTCTCCAGCATCCTAAGCCAGGATAAATGAAAGAAGGGTGGTTAAATAGAGAGAGGTGAAGTCAGGAGGGGAGGGTGCTCTGGTTTCAAAATGTTGAATTTCAGCTGACCACTGCAAAAGCTGTAAAAGCTTTTCATTTCAACAATTGTCTCATCAGAAATATGAGAGCAATTTGTAGGAAGGATTTGACAAATCTAATGTTTAGCAGATTTGCAATGCCGTGAGCTCAAATGGAGGATTTTTTTTCTGGCTGTGCACTCAGACCTCCAGGGAGAGTGGATTATTTTACTCAGATTGCAATAACAAGAGAAGTATTCAGGACAACAACATTTCTTCTAACATAAGACATAAATTAATAAAAGAAGAAAGATGATTGATGTCCTCTGTGCTGTATTTCACATACCTTAGGATGTTTGTAGAAAGACAGCAAACCAAGACGGGTTTACAGAACTCATTGGGGTTCAACAAAAAATTCGAAGTCAATGTGGTCACTCAATGGCCTCTTTGTATTTGAACTACCCACTTGCTGTGCTTTTGAAGTTTGGCATACTAAAAGAATAAAGACCAGGCACCCTATCAATTTTTGCATGAATTTTTATTGAATTATGCTCAGAGACTTTTAGCATGAAGAATGCTGGCTTTGGCAAGCTTACAGAAGATATCTCTTATGGGGTGTGTATTAGTCAGCCAAAGGAGTGCTAATGTGAAACACCAAAAATGAGTTGGTCTTTATAAAGGGTATTTATTTGGGGTAGAAGTCCACAGGTACCAGGCCATAAAGCATAAGTTTCTTCCCTCACCAAAGTCCAATGTCACATGTTGGAGCAAGACAGCTGCCGACATTTGCCCAGGGTTCAGGCTTCTTGGATTCCTCTCTTCCCGGGGCTGCGTTTCTCTCCGGGCTTAGCTCCTGTTTCCTCCACAAGGTCAGCTGTAGGCAATTAGGCGAACGGTTCGCTTCTCTT